>JANHZT010008779.1:203905-214631 GCA_032468215.1 Stegonotus admiraltiensis | reverse complement strand
TCTCGTCCTCGGCTGACGAAGACGCCAGGGAGCCGCTGTCCGAATCCCCGCCGCGGCTCCCTCCGCTGCCGCCGCGGTGCAGGAGCCCCCCGCGCTTCTGCTGAGGGGAACTGCCCAGCATCCTCTCCCGGAAGATCTTGTGCCCACACCTGGGTGTGTTGGCGCCGGTAGAGGCTCCTCCCGCCGGGCTCGCGGAGGGCGGCGAGTCTTCTTCGAGCAGGGCCTCAACGGCTTCCCCGCCGGGCTTCTCCTCAGGCTCGGCATCGCCCGAGGGCATCGGCACCGCCCCCAGGCGCCGCGGGCTGCTCTGCTGTTCCACCCGGCTGCCGCCGCCGCCGCCGCCTCCTTCTCCTGGGCTGTCTGGGCTGGCCAGAGGTGCCTGGGGGATTCGGGGTGAAAGCTCCTCCGGCGGTACTTCCGAGGCTGCGGCGTCGCTCTCCTCGGGCGGCAGCTCTCCACAAGCGGCAGCAGGATCCCCTCTCGACACCTTCTCGACTCCCTTCAGCGGTTGGGCGCCGGCTCCCTCTTCGTGGGCCGCTCCTCCATCCTGGCTGTCCCCGCCGTCCCCTTCGCCGCGAGGAGCGCCAGGGGGACGCGGCGTGTCCTCGGGGTGCCCGACAATCCCGGAGCCGCTCTCGGCTGGAGGAGCCGCCGCCGCTTCGGATTTCCGACCGCCGGCAGTGCCGCGGTATTTCTTGCGCAACTGCACATACTTGGTGCCAGAGCCGGGCTCCTGCCGCACAGTGGCCACGCCGTTGACCAGCTCCTTAAAGTGCTCGCGGGCCCGGGCGCGACTCTCGGGGTCCGGCGACGTGAGGAAGCCACGGAAATGGTCCAACAGGTCGGCGTTGCGAGCCCGGCCTCCGCGCTCTGCCAGGAACCGGAGCACCGTGTCCTGGTCCAGCTCCCCCGGCGCAGCCATAGGCGCCCGCAGACCGTTGGCGGCGGCGGAGGCGGCGCCCCTCTCGTCGATTCCGACCGCTAGCCTTCAGCGCGGGATCCCCTCCCGACTCCTTCGCTTGGCCCGCCATGGCATCGTCGCCGCCACGAGACGCCCGACGGCATCGCCCGAGTCCGGCTTCTCCCTCTCCGCCCTCCCTCGGTTGCCGGACCCCACCAAGCGCGCGTCCCCTCCTTGCTCACGTGATGTCCGCGAGGGAAACAGGGAGGCGCCTATTTGCCGTTTTCAAACTGCCCTCCCCTCCCTTTTAATGAATCTCGGCGCTGGGGAGGCTCTAAAGAAGCTGAGAGGGAAAGGTCGGGGCGCTCGTCCGAAACCACGTACTCGCGGTGCTCCTCCCATATTAAGAGAGTAGGTTTCCTACTCCCCCGTAGGAGATAGTGCCGCTTCTCCCCCCCCTCCCCTCTACGTTCGTTTGCGGTTTGGGCAGCATCTTCAGCCGTCGGGACGGGATTGGCTGGGCCTTGGTCCCGCCCTCCTTTCCGCGCGGCCTCTCAGTTACATTCCAGCTGTTGGGATTGGAGTTGGAAGTTCGACACTGGCTCCCACCCTCCCTCTCCATTGTCTTTGGCGCGCGGTGACCCCTCCCCTCCCCTCATGTCATGGCTTCTTCCGATGTGGCTCGGCAGCTGGTAAGTCCGGGGTGTGGGCAGCGGGTAGAGCCGGCCTTGAATGGGCGACAACGGTCCCTCTCAGGCTGCCGCCACATGCCTACTTTGCGGGTAGGAAATCCCATTGGATTCCCGGGCTTACTTTTGGTAAAGGGGAAGTTGCAATCCACGGGAGCAACGTTTCGCACCATTGATTTCGATGGGCACGGGACCCGGGCCTAAATTATCCAAAAAGGGCAGCTCTGTGGAACCCAGATTGTTTTCATTCATCCCATAGAAACGCTTCCCGCTTCCCCCATCACTTACAGCTTTGTGTAAATCCGAAAGCACCAGCCTCTTGTCATGACTGCAGACAAACAAAAAACAGGAAAGTTTGCTGCCCCAAAATCAGTGAGTGCTTGCTTAGAGTTTTTTAAAAAAATATTGTAGACATTGTTAGAGTTATACTTCTTTCCTCTGGGAATTTGAGGTATTGTACCTTGTAAAGTAGGCTGACCTGAGGAATAGTGACTGGCACAGAGTCACTTCCCTGATTTTCCATGTCTGACTATGGAGTTGAACTTGACTTCTCCTCATTCTAATCCAGTGTCCCTGATCGGGATATTGCATTAGCTTCTGAATGTTCAGGAGATTTACTTTCAAATATAGGGAAAGTTCTCAGTTGGTGATGTCATATGACTAAGTAGGATTTGGTTTGGTTAGGACTTGGATCTGTCTGTGTCTGTCTGTCTGTCTGTCTGTCTGTCTATCTATCTATCTATTGCTTGTTTTCTAAAGAATATACATGCATGTCAGCCTTGCTGCAGCATTTCTCAAATTACTAAGGTAAGACATTAAAGGCTGCTAACAGGTTTATTGTGATACCAGTTTATTGAATTAAACCTGGTGTACTTCACAAGGCCTCTGGCCCTGTTAAATACTTCAAAGGTTTCTCCTATATTTTTACCTTATTATTTCCACACAGTATTCCATTGCCACAAATTCCTAGGCACCCCATTTATTATTAATGCTTCACCTTGTTTATTTTTCCTTATTTTCCTTTTCTGCTTGAGAAACTGCCTGAATATTCATCTTTTTAACTTTTCTATAAACCTTTTGCTTTTTTTCTGGAGCCTCTTCTTTGAATTGTATCACTTCAACTTGAACATTTCTATATACAGACTCTACATATAGGAAATTGGGAATTAGGGAAAAAAAGAATAGAAGTTGTCTCCCTCATGCATCTAAGTCTTTTGAGTGTTGGAAAATTACTTCTTTGTGTATAACAGCATTAGGTCATGTTTTTGCATATCTTCAGTCTAAAGTATTACAACTACAGTATAAAAAGAGTCCCACTTTCAATAGTTACTTGGCAGTTCAGTTCAGTGTGCAAATGGTCAACTTTTACACTCACATTTAATTTAAAATTAAATTGACATATTAACTAACAAAATTGTTGCTGCTGCCCAATGATAATATGCTTGGAAGACAGTTTCATTGAACGCAATAAAATTTATTTTTGAGTCAATTTGAACAACATTGCATTGCCAGTAGCTTTATGCTGCCAATGTAATTCAGCTATATCTATCTATATGAATGTAAACTTATGTTATAGAGGCAATTCATATAGGTGTATGGGTTTGTGTGTATGTATATCTATATACACATACATATGCACATATATACAACTTAATTACCTCTGAAGGATAAGCCAGTTTACATTCACAATGTATTAATTTGTCAGGTTGCTTGTCATTAAATATAGCCTTTGAATTATATTCCGTGCCTTTGTAAGCTTTTATCATGTCAAGATTTTCCTCCACACCCAGCACTATTCTATAATCAAGTATCCTTTATGCTGGTAACTCAGCATTCTACCCTTACACTAAAGCAACACCCATATTATCATCATTCTTTTTGAATCTACTTAGTCCAGTCTTTTTTTTTCTCATAAAAGCTGGAATTCCTGGTTATGTTAACATCTAGGGATTATAATTTTCTCTGCTGTTTATATTTAACTTTTTGTATTGTGTTTGTAATTTGATTTTATTTGATTTTATTATTGTTTGCTACCCAGAGTGTCACTTATTTGAAATGGATGGCCATATAAATAAATCATTTAAAATAACTTCAAATTATGTTTTAAATATTTAAAAAACTTTCCTGATGTTGAAAAATGAATTGCATACTAATGAGGTAAAAACGTATCCATAGGCTGCTGCTATCGTTGGAATACTGAGGAAAAAAAGCAGTGTTTTAAATAATTGCATATTTTAGTGTAATATTCAGCTGCTGTTCTGGATAAATCGTGTGTCTGTGTGTGTATATATACACATACACACACACACACATTTCTTACCCTATTTATAAGAGGAGTGTAAGGTAGCTTGCACATTTAAAAATATATTAAAACCTGTGGCAATTTTTCACCCAAGTATGAGCAATCCTAAAACTGCAATATGAATGCAGTAGGCAAATACCATTAACACCTTCTAGGGAAATGTTAGAAATATATGCAAGTAATATTTTACTATCTTTTACTGTGACTACCCCCCCTATAATCTATTATTAGTACTATATCAAAATTTAAATTGTTTATGTTTGGAGGAGTGTTAAGAGATTTTCTAAAATTTATACACTGATTTCCTTTGCATAGATTTAAATCTGATTCATTTGCTGTCCCCATTCTACTATGAAATAATTAGATTGAAAAGAACAACAGTCACCTTCTATAGAACCTTCTATGATCTATAGCAGGGCTGTCAAACTCCTGCCCCGCGGGCTGGATGCGTCATGCACTGGCCACGCCCAGTTTAGCAAAGGGACAAAAGTCCCAATATGTCACGACGCTGACGTGATGACGTGAGTTTGACACCCCTGATCTATAGACTTTTATTTTTCTAAGTTTGACTCCAAACTGTACTCCAAACTATACAGTAGTTGTGAGCGTACTTGTTGCATAAGAAATGAGTATATTTTGACTACTGTATAGCACACTAGATGATAAAGCATTAGCCTTTGTTATTGTTGTCCACTGTGTATGACTAATTTTTGAAGTGCATGTAATAGATAAAGAATGCATTCTGTAAAGATAGTGGCTTCTTCAGGTAAGGATTTGTGAAGATTCTAGAGAAAAAAGTAATTAAAAAGATGACTACTATTTAAATTCATAGTACCAATATAAATGATTTATAGCAAAGTTATTTAAATGTTCAAGCCCTTCAAAAGATTTCCGTATCACAGACACTTGAGTCTCTTAACTTCCTGATTAAAACTTGCATCTACAAGTATGTTCTTTGGCAAAGGTTCAGGGACACAGAGAAATAATTGGCTTGGTATTTCTGATACGCTGTTTGCAGCAGTGTAGGAGAGAGTTTACATCCTGTTTAAAAATGCAGATTCAATTATATTTTCATTCTAGAGATTTACTCTTCTTACGTGTACTTTTATGAAGCTAAGATTTTGCTTTCTTTTTTAAAAAAAGATAGAAAGATAATTTGCCAAATGGCCAATTGCATTGTTCTACAAGAGGTAAAACAAAATTGCTGCTTCCACTAAGTTTTTATTATTTAACGGTTGCTTTTATTAATCATTTTAATAAAAAAAAAGTAAACAGGGAATTTTCAAGCATCATGAATTAAGTTAAAAATGCAATATTCTACACTATATACTACCGTGTTTCCCCGAAAATAAGACCCAGTCTTATATTTTTTGAACCCTGAAATAAACACTTGGCCTTATTGCCATGTGCTCAAAACCCTGATCAGGCTTATTATCAGGGGATGTCTTATTTTGGGGAAAACAGACAGTGTGAAATCCAAATTTTTTTTACAAGCGGTTCTGTGGGTGTGGCTTGGTGGGCATGGCAGGGGGAGGATATTGCAAAATCTCCATTTCCACCCCACTCTGGGGCCAGCCAGAGGTGGTATTTGCTGGTTCTCCAAACTACTCAAAATTTCCACTGCCGGTTCTCCGAACTGCTCAAAATGTCTGCTACCAGTTCTCCAGAAACTGCTGGATTTCACCCCTGAAAACAGGGTATATAATTTTAAAACTACAAATCACTGTTAAGGTCCAAGTAATATATGAATATCAACAACAATGACCTTCCCAATGCAAATTAATATCAGGTGGTCACACTGCAACCATCATAAATTTGATTCAGTTGTCAAGCATCTGAATTTTGATCACCTGACCATGGGGATGCTGCAATGGTGGGTGATATGTGTGAAAAATAGTCATGTGTCACTAAATGAACTGTTGTAAGTTGAGGACTACCTATATACTTGGTGGCAATATAAGATCTGATAACATTTTTAGAAAAGGGTTGGAAGGAAATTCAGCTTTTATAATGGGCTTCAATCTATTTAAATCACTTTCCATAACAATTGAGATACACATTTCTACAAAATACAGAAATGTTTTCTAAACTGATTGTTATATTTTAACAACTTTTAGACAATGAACTGACCTGCAAACTAGGGTAATATTCTAGCAGTAAAGCATCTTATATACCAATTTTCTTTAAGTACAACATTCTGTGCATTTCTTTTTGTGTATCAATGATTGTATCTAAATCTTGTCTCCCATCTATTTACTTGTAGAGATTCAGAGCTATAGGTCATGATTTATTAGTAAATTAGGCCTAGCAAATGCTTATTTGAAGAAATTAAAACTGATCAAGGTGTATTGATTCAATTAAAAAAACCATTCATTCTGTTTTTTAGTATTTCAGTAAAACCTTTGCAGTCTACATTCAATAGGCCAGAAATAGGCTGGCTGATTTCTTTTCTTGTAGATCAAAGAGATGAAGCTTCTTTCCATGATGGAAGAGTTCTTTGTGTTGTCTCATCAATTACGTAGTGGTTTGACCAAAATTTCTTGAAAAGTTTTATAGTATATTATAGATATGTGATCAGAATCAATCTTTTATTATGGTCACAGGCAAAGAAAACAGAATAAAAATAAAACAAAACAGGACAAGACATAATAATGTACTACAAATAATGGTGAGATCATCAGTAGGTAGCCAAAGTCTGCCCATTTTTACAGGTAATATAGCAGAATTTAGCTACTTACTGATTTGATGGTAACAGCTGTCCATAAAACAGACCCAAAGTTTCCAAACATTTTTTCTGATAAAGAGTTATAAAATAAGTTCTTATAGAGGGTGCAATATAACAGGACCGTGGTCCACAGGGGCACAATCTCGGCTATTATGGGACTTTTTTGTATTGCCCCTCCAGAACTGCTGGGGAAAGGGGATTACAATTTCCTAGACTTAGTACCGTCCGAAATTTGGAGAGAGTTATATGCTCTACGTCCGTGATGGTGAACCTATGGCACACGTGCCAGAGGTGGCCATAGAGCCCTCTTTATGGACATGAGCGCCATCGCCAGCTGCTCTTTTGGTTTCCGGCCAGCTGGTCTTTGCAGGCGCCAGAGCACCAGAAAATGACCTGAAAAACAGCCTGAAAACAGACAAAAAACAGGCATGCCCACTCCCGCCAGCTGGTCTTCGGGTGTCTAGCGCTCTGGCGCACACACATGCACACACATTCCAGCTTGGGCACTCAGTGCCGAAAAGGTTTGGCATCACTGCTCTAAGTATCAAGTCCTAAATTATTAGTTTCAGTTTTTTAAAAATTAATTCTTTTGTTTCATCTTTTGTAATGTGTTTATTAAGAATCATCTTTTGTTGATCTGCACTGGAGGCAAAATTTGTTCAATCACCACATCATTCACTTAACAACTGCAGTGATTCCTTTAACAACCATGGCAAAAAGTTCATAAAATGAGGCGCAACTCACTTAACTGCCTCACTTAGCAATGGACATTTTGAACTCAATTGTCGTAAGTTGAGGACTACTCAACTTACTTGTATTAATTTGAATTACTTGTATTAATATTTTAACATTAATATTATATATTAAATATATTAAAATTGTATTATTACAATTTGTATTACTTGTATTAATTTGTATACTAAAAGTCCATGCAAATTCTGCACTCTGAATGTCTTACTTTTATTACAAAGGTGAAAAGCTAGAGTAGACTTTCTTTATGTCAGAGCTCCCTCTTGTGGTTATAAAAATCTTACAAATTCCATAGAAAATAGAAAAATAGAAAAGATTAACCTTATAAAATGCAGATAAAGCTGAGTACAGGACAATAAACCCCAATAAGGCAAATAAGACAATAATCAAAATAAATTATTTCCAGATTGGTAAAATCCTTATTGTATCATTGTATCAAAATAGGCAGTTTTTAAAATTGATCTGAGTTCTCTGGATTTTTCACACAATGGAAAAACCATAATGAGCTGTCATCTGAAATCCATTATCTTAATACCTAGAATATTAATACCGAGTATTTAGGTTATGAAATCACGAGGTTCCTATTGCAGTGGTTGTTGACTGTTTTTCCTTGATGGTTACACATACAGAATAACGTTTAATGATTTGTTTAGATTCATAATCTTTCTGATCAAGGATAAGGCAGATCCCAATCTTATTGCTAACCTTAGGCAGAAAAAGTGCAACTAGTAGGTTTAAATAGAATTTGAAAGAACCCATCTCAACAATCAGTTTCAGACTTGTAGAGGAAGAGAAAGAGTGTGCCATCTCTGTTTGACTTTGACACTGCCTATTGCCAGCAGAAAGCTTCTAACAGAGGAACCTCAAAGGTGGGGAAATCACCTATTGTTCCCTGGATCAAGGATAGGAGTGGATAACCAATGATTTTTCCCATTGTTGAATTATCACTGGTGGGATTCTTTGCTTTAGAACATGTTGGCTAGAGCTGCAAGGAGCAACTATTGTTATTTTAGCAATAGGTCCCAAGTCTCCACTTTTATAGCTGTTCAGGTCCTGCTTTTTCTTTTTCTTTTGGTACATACGTTGTGTAATGTGCAAACAGTTTTTCCTCTTCTTCTTGATTTTGTATGACAGATTTAAGTCATGGAACCTACATCACTAAATTAGCTGAGTCTTAAGGTGAATTCATAAAATTCCAGTCACCTCTGCTTAAATCTTGGTCTTTGCCTTTTAAGATAATGTCATTGGTGTTAATTATTTTGATGGGTTATCACATCATAAATTATACAAGTAATTTATGTCTCAACTATTGAAACGTAGGATTAGGGTATTAGAAATGTAAAGCTAATAAAAGTCAAATGCTGGCACTACATAGAAGAAAGTTACGCTGTAGTATATTTCTGTAGAACAATAAATGAACCCGTATTCATGCTGAATATCGTTTCAGCAAGGATTGTGGAGCAATCTTAGAATGTCTATCCAGAAATGAAGCAAGTTTGTTTATTCCCAGGGAAGTTGATATAAGGAAGTTTTTTTTTTACTGTTGTTGTTTTTATGGAAGTGTATATAATCTTGAACGGGAGGATTGGTAGGAACACTAAAATTTTAAGGATATGTTGGAGGTAGTTTCAAAAACCATTAGTGTGAGGGACATGTCTACTCACAAATCACATACCGATGAAGTTGTTCCCTAAAATATTATTTCTAGTTCAGCCTATCTTTGCTTTTCCCCCCAAATATGTTGCTGAACTACAGCCATTTACCAGTTTTATTTAATAACAGTGACTAGGTAGTCTCGGATGCATTCATGGAAAGAGACTCTGGAGGCTGGTGCTTTAAGTGCAATTTTATTTATTTTCTTATAATTAGATAAGCAATAGGTAAGATCTATTAAGTGGCGGGGAAATGTCTGCTTGCAGGCTTAGTTGCCCTATAGCAATAGCACTTAAACTTAAATACCGCTTCATAGTGCTTTACAGCACTCTCTGAGCTGTTTACAATGTCAGCATATTGTCCCCAGCAATCTGGGTCCTCATTTTACCAACCTCAGAAGAATGGAAGGCTGAGTCAACCTTGAGCTGGTCAGGATCGAACTCCTCGAGTGAGTTAGCCTGCAGTACTGCATTCTAACCACTGGGCACTGAAAACATTACAATGTTTTCTACAATGCTGTTTAATTTATCAGTGTATTTAATTGAAATACTTGTAATTAACCAAAAAGTTAACCCCTTAAAATGTATTTATGTTAGCCCTTTGATGTTGGCCAGATTAAGAAGCCAACTAATCACTGAAATGATTAGAACTAAACCTTATTAAGATTAGCTATAATAACAGTATCTTGAGCAACTCTGATTGTGTTGCTCTCTCCTCCCTCTCATATTCCTGTGTATCATGGAGGAGCTTGCCTATCTATTTTCCAAATACTGACTTAGTTCCCAAGACTTAAGGAATATTTCAGTCCTCATTTTTTATGTAATGGTTTTCCCCATCTCACTTATTCTGTATAGCTTTTCCATTATGACCAGAATTATTTCTCTTTCAAATTTCTTTAATTTGACTGTCACAAAATTATTTTATTGATTGTTTCAGTACTATCAACCTGATATTGGAATGAAAGGACCCTTTACTTCACCAGCAGATAATCATGATGCAGGAAAAGTGAGTTGATCTGTTCTGTTCTGTTCTGTTCTGTTCTGTTCTGTTCTGTTCTGTTCCACTCCATTTATCTGTATCTCACCTTTTATTATTTTTACAAATAACTCAAGGTGGACAACATTTCCAACACATCTTCCTCCTATTTTCCCTACAATGATTATCTTGTGGGGTGGGGTGGGCTGAAAGAGAGTGACTGGCCCAAGGACACCCAGCTGGCTTTCAAGGCTAAGGCAGGACTAGAATCCCTTCCCTTCCCGTCCAGTCCCATCCTGTCCCAGGGCAGCTTAAATGACTGCAAATTTATCATAGCATTATATAAATTCCTCCCCCTCCCCTACCTTACCATCTACATTATTAGAGCATTCTTTGCATTCTTTCAATATTTGTAGAGCATCTTGAACAATTACTTGTTTATTCTGGCTCCGAAGAAGACATTTCTCTAAGTGGGAGTAGTGGCTATTCGGAGAGGATATCAGTTGATAAATCTCTTGCTGCCAAGTGCTGTTTAAAGCCATTTCACCAGAGCAGTTCCAGTTTCTATGACTGTGTTTCATAGGACTGTGCTTTTCAAAGTGTGCAAGGTTATGCTGTACTCTGATGTGGCTGCCATATACTTGCATGCAGGGATGAAATCTAAAAATTTTCACTACCGGTTCTGTGGGCGTGGCTTAATTAGTGGGCGGGGCTTGGTGGTAAGGTGACTG
>JANHZT010008779.1:126821-138741 GCA_032468215.1 Stegonotus admiraltiensis | reverse complement strand
ATCTTCAAGCTACCAAGGTTGAGAAACACTGCTTTAAGGGCTTCTTCTGTAATTGCTTATATTTTTAACAAACCACATCCTTACATAAACAATAGTCAGAAATTTGACTGCACCATTATAGACATCATCTTGAAGATTTGACCAGACTCTGTGGAAAGTACTGAATTGGCTAGAAAGGCCAGCTTTTTGTCAGCCCTAGATTTTAAAAAACACATACATATAATCCTGTTTAAACGACCTCAAATGTCTGAATTCATAGCCTGGATTTATTAGAAGTGAATTTTAACCCAGGCTAAGGAGTATTAGGAGACTGAAATGCTGGTTATCTGGATGACCAATCTATTTTTGATTTATCAATGTATCATATATAGGTGATAATAAACAAAGGAGCCTTGGTGGCACAGCGGACTAAACTGCTGTTAAAGTAGCACTTTGCTGCCAGCTGCCTGCAATTACTGCCAGTTCAATTCTCACCAGGCTCAAGGTTGACTCAGCCTTCCATCCTTCCGAGGTAGGTAAAATGAGGACCCGGATTGTGGGGGATGCACACACCCACAAGCGAACCAGTAGCGACGGGATTTGAATCCCACTACTGCTAGGAGTGACATTGAAAACCAAAGTTTCTGAGAGCAAAGATGTCAGTTTGGTCAACTATCAGCTGTTGACCAGCTCTCAGGCCAAGAAGGACAAGGAAAAAAAAATCTGTAAAGATATGGGGAAGATGGAACAAAGGTATACCGGTTTGGTCAGTTTCTAGTAGCTTCATGGAAATAAGCAATAAAGATTTCTATATAGCCTTCCTGTATTGAACGGCTGGGAAGTTTCTGCTGGGTTTAAGCTGGGGAGCCTGAATGAAGCTAGTTTAACTTCATTCAATATACAAGGAGGCAAGGAAACATCTCAAGGACAAAATCAAAGATGAAAACATATTTCCCAACTTCTGCTGTGGGCCAATCAGGGGAGATAGACAAGCCATCTTCCCTCACAGTAATGAAGGCTCTCCTTAATTTCATCTCCCTGCATGACCATTCACCAGGAACCTTTGTTCCAGAGATTCACTTCTGGAGTTGAAACCAGATGGTGGAAGAATGCTTGAAGAGATGTGTAATGAGATTAAGAGTAGCAGACAGAGAAAGATTCAGTACACTTTGCCTTTGTCCCCTTTAATTCTTTGAATTGGATTCCAATCTTTGTTTTATATCTGGACTGGGTGAGTCTATTCTGAAAGATAAAGGAAGGCAGTGATTTGGAGTTAGTCCAGTAATTAGATAGGATACTTATGAATGAAATATGAATCTTCTAAATGCAGAGTATTTGGGTGTACCTAGTAGTGACTGGTGTCATGTTGTAAATTGGCAGTGATTCTTCACTATGGATCAGACGTGCACCAGATGGGACATGAGTCTTTGGGTACACATTTTTAAAAAGGCACTTTGACTATATTTATGAGAACAAATGGATGTGGAATGAACTTCCAGATTAATATAGCTGCTCAAATAATTCCAAGACTAAGCTCCTCACAAAAAGATGAAATTAATATTCCTCACTTATTGATTAAAAATATACCAACTTTAAGGGATAAAGATCAGCTGCGACTCTCCACTACATTCCGCCACATCAACTCAGAATATGAATTGATTTAATTAATAAATCAGTTAGAGGAAATCCTGCTTCTTGAGTACAATTAAGATAATTTCAGTTAGAGGTTATACTTGGACTTGATTGGCAATCAAAATACTGGATTAACTTCCATTCTTAGGATCACAAGTGGGACATGATTATTTTGATCATTCTCCCCACCTTCAATATTGCAATCAATGGGGTGAATAAATCTCTTCACTTTCCATTCTGGAAGATTTCTGATTGGTTTGCTTTGATAATAGGAAAAAAAGCTGAAACGAACTGAAAATATACCGTTGCTGTTGAAACAGTCTTGTGCTGTGATATTTTAAAAAAAATGGCCTTAATCCAAAGTATTTGGAAATGCAAATCTGTAGATAGGGAATTTTCATTGCATCATATTGACACTTAAGGCCTTACCTTTCTCGATTCAACGGCTTAGCTTCTGGGTGGCTGGTTGCCATTGAAGGCGGCAGTTGCCTTATGGGAGAAGGGATAGAAAAATTCAGATCCAAAGATCCCGTCTTTCTGTGCAGAGGCTCCATCTCCATTGCGCCTTGCATTTCACTCTCAATAGGGCACGATCCTGCCCTCCCATGGCTGGAGAGAGAGGACAGTTCAGGTCCCATTGCGCCCTGCAGCATCCCTTCCACTATTGCCATAGGATCGTGTGTTGGAGACATGGAGGGAGGAGAGCGGGATTTCTTTTTCGTGGATGCTCCTGCTAGAAGTTTCAAGAGTCCGCTTTTCTTTTCTTTCTGCATGAGGATCACATAAACCATTGAAGGTCTGATTATGCAATTGAAGTAAACACTACCACCTGTTTTTCATATCCACCAACATAAAAGCCAAATAGTCTTGCAGCAGGAAAAGTATGGACTTCTGGGAGTATGCATCTGTGTTTTTGTGTGTGTGTGTGTGTGTGTGTGTGTGTGTGCATGCACACACACAAGTACCTCGGTGTGCATATGCATATACTACAAACCCAAATATTCATCCAGGTTGTTCCACTGAAGGATTTTATTTAGGCAGAAAAATAAACAAGAAAGCAAGCAACATTTACACATTATCTTTGCAAAGATGCTTATGTCCTTATGGACTGTAAATGTGATGTTCAATACTGGAGTTGGTATTACATTTCATTGCAATAAGGACAAATGATTCATCCCAGGGAGGGAATAGGCAACTCTAAACTGCTGAAATTTGAAAAGGCAATAATGTTTGAGTCTACCCATGGGGGAAACAGAACACTGAATGTCTAAGTCCTTGGTGCAACAAGAAATTGGTTGTTCCTACAAGCATGTTGTTTCTCTGATTATTTCTCTTGCTTCCCTCCTTTTGACTGATCCCAGCACTGGGGCCTTTGTGAGATCAGAACATGAAATCAATATTTTCTTGCAATGCACAATTTTCCCTTTCACCAGATCTTTTAAGTCAGCCTTGATACTATCATTTTAGCTGACAAGGATAGTGGATCATTCTGACTAGCGACGACGGGCGTTGTAACTGAACATACAAGCAAGCCCCATGTGGTTTTTAAGTTTCCTCTAAATATTTATTTTTTGTTAATTTAATTGTCTTTCCAGGAAACACAAAGTGATATATGGCGCTATACTCTCCCATTTTGTTCTTGCATTAGTTCAGTCTCATGAGTTAAGGTGAAAGATAGTAGCTAAACAGAGGTTATCCCAGTTGTAATACATGGATAGTTCTCAATACCATTCATTTAGCGATTGATGTAACATTGCCAGCTGTTTCCAACAAGAAAAACCTTTGGGGGAAGTCGGATTCATTTAATAACTATAGCAAACTATAGTAAAGTCAGGCATGATTCAATTAACAACAATCTTGCTTTGAAACCAAAATTTTGGTTCCAGTTGTAGTCATAAGACAAGGATACCTCTAGGTTCCTTAATCTGTCACTTTAAACATGGTTTTCTATTCCATTTCATTTCAACTTTCAATTTAGCCAACAGAGACAGAGAGAGAGAGAAAGAGAGAGAGAGAGAGAGAGAGAGAGGGAGGGAGAGGGAGAGGGAGGAGGAGGGAGGGACAAAACAAAAGAAAACACAAATAAGCATATACAACAATCCATCTTAAATCCTACTACAAAGCCCTTGCCAAAGCCTTGATGATAAGTAACAAAATGCGCGCTGTAGGTTGTATAAAAATCTTATCAGTGAGCAGAAAATCAACACAGAAACTGCCTGATTGTCCAGGGACTCCTGCGAAAAAGGGAAATTTGAGGTTTTCTTACAATGTTATATAAAACCTGCAATATAAAAGAGCACCTGTAATTCATTCTACCTCTGGTGTGACATAGGGGCAGAAACAATGTGCTATGGGGAGTTTGTGATACCTGCCCTGTATGGTATGCTGCCCATTTACAAGCTGCCCAACTCCCAGGGATTCTATCTCAATCACATTAAACTACCACCTGTTTCTATATAATTTATGGAACTTATGTTTCTCCTCCTTCGCTATTGCTAAGTTTCATCCTGATTTTCAACAGTTGTGAGTCAAGAGTCCACTTTTTCTTGCCTGGCAGTACAGAGTATTCACAATACAACACTTAAAAAGTGTACATTCTTGCTTTTTAAAACTCTGGCAAGTCTACCCAGTTAGGGGTTGGGGCAAACTTAAAACATACTAGCTGAATTTTGTTTTGCCCTAATTAGATTCAGCTTAATGGGATCCAGACCCAGATTCAGAAAAAGTAATGTCTTAATAATTTTTTGGAATGGAAACAAATATTTGGGCTGATTGGCAAGATCATCTATATAATGTCGAATTCAGGAAAACCATCAATTGCCTGTTGTATCAGGATGTCTTCAGGAACCCAAGTAGGATAGCTTTCCTAGATAGCTGTGACTGTTTACTATGCAAAAATGTTTTCTTGATGAATTAGGAATTTTTAATGATTAGTATTGAGGTTTTTTTACATGAAAAAACACTTGTTGCAGAGATGGAACATTCAATCAGTCTATAAATCTGAGTAATGAATATTAATTCAGTAGAATTAGATCGCAGTCTGCATTACAGTACATACACGAAGGGCTTTTGGCAAGGGATGGGCTGCATCTTACAAGAACTGGGAAAGATGAATTTGGAAAATGACTAGATCAGTTCATATGAAGAGCTTCAAACAAAAACTGAGGGGGGAGGGTGGCCAAACTTTAGGATCTAATCCCAAGCATAAACCTCAAGATAACCTGTCAAACAAGAAGATGGGAAGGAAGGAAGAACTCAAAATACAAAGCAGGAAATGTACTTAAGCAGTAATTAAGGAAAGAAGCAACCTAGAACAAAGGTAAAATTTCATGACAGTGAGAACAATAAATGGCTTGTCTTTAGAAATTGTGGATGCTCCATCACTGCAGGCTTTTAAGAAGAGATTGGGCAGTCAACTGTCTGAAATTGTATAGGGCCACAGGTGGCACGCGGAGCCATGTCTGTGGGCACACGAGCCGTTGCCCTAGCTCAGCTCCAGTGCGCATGCGCATATGCCGGCCAGCTGATTTTCGGCTGGCCCCTTCCATGCTGCCCCTCCCCTCCCAGGAGTCTCCATTAGGCCCGTTTTGGATGCCAGGTAAGTACAGGGCTTGTGTGGAGGCTCTGGGAGGCCGTTTTCAGCCTCTGGAGGGTCTCGGGGGGGGAGGTCATTTTTGCCCTCTCCAGGTTCCAAGAAAGCCTTTTCCAGCCTCCAGAGCCTTCTGGGAGGCCTGCTAGGCCCAAAATGGGGCACGGGGGGGGGGATCATGTGCGCATGCAAAGGGGGGTTGTGCGCACATGTGCAGGGAGCATTAAATTATGGGCGTGGGCATGTGCACTATCTCATGTACACGCTTGCTTTTGGCACCCAAGGAAAAAAAGGTTCGCCATCACTGGTATAGGGTCTCCTGCTTGAGCAGGGAGTTGGACTAGAAGACCTACAAGTTCCCTTTCAATTCTGCTATTCTGTTCTCTTCTTAATTACTGTGTGTAAAAAGGAATTAAAAACTTGTCTTGGCTAGTTCAAATGTGTCATCTGTCATGAGTCTCTGTGAGCCCACAAGAGATGTAAGTCCAGTCCAACTTGAATTCCTTTCTTAACTCCTACACTTTTCCCTTGACTGCTAATAGTTCAGTTTCTTGTAGAGAGCTCAAGCTTGCAATAAATCTTTATACTCATTTGAACTGCCTGAATCTCCCGATTTCCATGGCACCTAATAATTTCTGGTTGATTTTACTGGCAATACTCCTATATAGCTACACATTCAACAATTGGTCAAATCTTTATGTACACGAGTTGGATGTTGCCATCATCTGATAGGAAGAATCAGGAGCCACTGACATGCAAGCTATCAGCCATGTATAATCCTATTTATGGTGATTCTTAGGATTGATTAGAAACCTATCAGAAGTTTGTAGTCAGATATACCATTTGGATTTGCTAGCCTTTGTTGCATATCCAAAATTACATCTTCACAATTTCGTAATGTGTTTGGCAATTCAAAAATTAATACATAAATGAAAATATAACCCAAACAAATATGTTAGCAGAAACTATGCATCAAAATGTTACCTCCTAAAGAAAAAATTGTTACCCTAAATCCACCCTTTAAGAAAAGCATTAAAATGCCCACAATACATATTTTAAAGGGGTTGTGAAAATGCCTATGGTTTAACTGCAAATATTTTCCCAGCGAACAGCAAATAGAACATGCAGTATTTCAGATGAGAAATTTTGTGCACAGCTGACAAAATCATTTTCTGTATCAGAAATAACAGAAGTATCTTAAGTGAAAGCAGTAAATGACGCATGCTGAATGACAGAAGTGTTCTCAGTGTGTGTTCCTTCTAACTGGTGGGATTTGTAAAAAAAACGCTGGCTTGCAAAGTACTCTCCAGATTAGAGACCCAACTTGCGCAAAATAGTGTGAGCATCCTTGAAATATTAAAATTGGACTTTGCTTGCCCTTGTGATATAATGGCCAAAGTATATCAAAACTGCCAGCACCAACCTCACTGTTAGCAGGGAACACTGCAATGGGGCACAGGTATCTTTGGCTCCCTCTAGTGGTGACACAATGTATGGAGGATTGCAATAGGAATGTAAGAGTAGTAAATGGTAAGGGGCATGAAAGCAAGAAAAAGGAATGCTATGTACCTGTGATGCAACAGATTTAGTGAACCTGGGTTAATTCTTTGAAAAAAAATTGATGAATATATACTGTATAGGGGAATGAAAACATATTTATTCTTGAAGGGTTAATATCTATATCAAAAAGTATGAATTGGCATCATAGAGCCTTGGTAATAGAGTGGATTAAAACACTGTTATTAACATCTGCTGCTTGCAATTAGGGCAAGTTCAAAATCTCACCAGGCTCAAGCCTTCCATCCTTTCAAAGGTAGGTAAAATGAGGACCCAGACTGTGGGGGCAATAAGCTGACTTTGTATAAATATACAAAAGTATGAAGGCTATTGCTTAACACATTGTAAGCCGCCCTGAGTCTCTGAAGAAGGGCGGCATATAAATCAAAGCAAAAATAAAAAAAATATTAATTCTATGTAAATGTGAGAGTAGGAATAGTGTTATGATAGCTAAATGTTATACTCTTGTGTATGGTACCACTGCAGTGGTGGGTTTCTACCGGTTTGTACTGATTCGGGCGAACTGGTAGTGGTAATTTGGCCTGGGTTGCTGAACCATTAAGGACTGCTGGCTAGCCACACCCCCGAACCGGTAGCCCGGTCACCGCTCACTTGCCCCGCCCACCCGCCTGATTGCCGGGAAGCAGCTCTCAAAGAAGCAGCGGCTGGGAGGCTTCTCACAGTCGCATCGAAAAAGAAAAAGCCACCCAGCCGCTGCCTCTTTGAGAGCTGCTAAGTGGCTGTGGCAGCTGGCTGCAGGCTGCCGAAAGCTACCGGAGGTCACAAAAAAATCCACTGCCGTCGCTGCCCTGTTCTTCAAGCTGGCCGTGCATGTGCATCCCATTGCCTACTGCGTCAGTCCAAGCATGATGCAGCAGGCAACGGGATGCACATGCACGGCCAGCTCGAAGAACAGGACAGCGACAGCAGTGGCTTCCTCAGCGACCTCCGGTAGTTTTTGGCAGCCTGCGGCCCACCGCCTCTTTGAGAACTGCTAAGCAGCTACGGCAGCTGGTTGCAGGCTGCCAAAAGCTACCGGAGGTCACAGAGAAAGCCGCCGCCATCGCCGCCCTGTTCTTTGTGCCGGCTGCGCATGTGCATCCCATTGCCTGCTGCTCAGACTGACACAGCAGGCAATGAGATGTGACGGCAGTGGCTTTTTTGATGACCTCCGGTAGTTTTCGGTGGCCTGAGGCCAGCTGCCACAGCAGCTTAAAAGCTCTTAAAGAGGCGGCAGCTGGGAGGCTTTTTCTTTTTCGACGTGACTGCAAGAAGCCTCCCAGCTGCTGCCTCTTTGAGAGCTGTTTCACAGCAGCGGCAGCTGGCTAGAGGCTGCCGAAAGCTACTGGAGGTCAGCTTGACTTCCAGACTCCGGACCAGCCACCACGGGAGGAAGGTAAGCAGCCCGAAGAAAGAGGCGGTGATGGGGGAGGAAGCGGGACTAGGGTTGGGGCCACTGAAGGAGGGGAAATGGGCTGACACATGTGACTGATGAAGGGAGGGTGGGGCGGCATGCAGGAGGAGGCCTTTGATAGATTAGGCCTGGGCAGGAGGCCTTTGATAGATTAGGCCTGGGCAGAAAATAAGTAGATAGGTAGAAATTCAAAACAATTTCCTACCTTTTTCTGTGGGCGTGGCTAGGTAGGGTGGTCATGTGACTGAGTGGCTGTGGCTGTGAGTGATGTCAAGTTGGCCATGCCCACTCAATCACATGCCCACCAAGCCATGCCCACCAAGCAAACCATGCCCCATAGAACTGGTAGTAAATTTTTTTGAAACCTACCACTGTACCACTGAGAACCTAGAAGATAAGAACAGCTTGTACAAACTTCTGCATGCCAACTATTCCTCCATATAGAGAAAAGAACATAGCACTATTTGGCTATTTAAAGGTTCTTTTCCATGTGACAAGATGGAAAGAAAGGGAGTGTTAACAGAATGGCAAATATTGCTGGAGGAAGGCTGCTGAATGTAGCTATTTTTTAAATAAAAATACACTGTGACTTGACTGAAGCTAGGATTTGGCACAAACTGCTGGATCCGTGCTGGTCCTTGAGCTGTAATAATAAACTTAACTGTAGTCCAGCATACAAAAGTCAGGATTGCCTGAGCCGAATGAGCTTTCTCCTTCAGCTGAGATAATAACGCATGGCTCCCTCTCTGCACACATACAGAGAAGAACAAAAGAAACACATGTGTGCCAAATTTCATAGGGTTGCAGAATGATAATGCTTACCCTGTTAATAATGGTAATAAAAGAATGATCAATACGTTTGGTGCATTTGAAATATTATTCTAAATAATTTACATGGCCTGCCTAACGACTCTTGTATTTTCTTATTCTGACTCTCAAGTAGACTTTGCATTTATTAAATTTCCTTTCCTCCTATTGTATGGAGGAAAGTGAGCAAATGGGATTATTTCTTGCAGTCTATAAAAACTGGAATCAGAAATTTCTTCACTATTGGGGGGTAATAAAAAAGAAGAATTCTGTTAGAAATTAACAGCTGTCAGAATGGATTTAAATATTCATTTATGGCATACCTCTGCTATGGTCACTAATGCTCCTATCACACACATAAAATTTAATGTAATTCAAGGGATTTTTATTGAAAGGATCAAGTAATATCCAATTGAATCTCATATGTTTGTACCCTACTATCAAACATTCATATATGTTAATTTCTATCCTAACATCATCATTTAGAAATACTATACAATGGTTTTAAATTTAACTGTAAACTTAATTTTAAAATATTTTTCTTCATTTTTAAAGGTTTGTATTTTGAATATTAAAGTCAATGATACAGAATCGCCTGAATGGGATTGGGAAAATTCTGGAATGGACACGTGGGAGAAGTCCTTTGATGAGATTTTAATAAAATATATTCTGAGATGTCCTGGCAATAAATTCAAAGTAGAATCTGGTTTGTTAGCGTGAAAGTATATTCTGAAGATTAGAAATGTTAAAGCTAACAACATGAGAGAAACCTGTTTTATTACATAATTTGAAGCATACTATGTATTGACAGTTGGAGTTCATACATTTGACTGAGTTAATTGCCAGCCTGAGAAACAGTCATCCATTGATTGTTGCTATAGATCTTTTGCTATAATGTTAGGAAAGAAATGGGAGGTAAAATGCTAAGCATGAGATAACTCTTATAGATAAGTGTTTTATGATCTGAAACCTTCATGGCCACAAAATAAATGAAGTAAAGGATCTACAGACCAATGTACAATCCAAATGGGAATAAGATCAATAATTTGCTTTAAAGCTAACATTTCAAATTATTTGAATCATTGACAGGACAGTGGGCCTAAACAAGCACAGTGAAAGGGCTTTATTGTTTATTTTGCATTGGCATCTTCCTTGATACTTCCTTGTGTTTGTTCATTCTTTTTGATGAATTTCTGATATGTTAATTTATATAGAATTTTATTATTCATAGATTCTTTGTACCTTTACTTGTAAACAAGTCTTCTACATAAAGAAATAAAACTATGGATTACAAACAGTATCTGAAAACATTGAGACATCTAATCCAGATTTTGAGCTCTGCCTCCCCATAATTTATTCCATTTGCAAGATATTTCCAAAGTACTTTAAACTCCATAGTTTCTCCATATTGTTTTCACCATCCTAGAATGTCAAACGTATTTTGTATAGCTCCTACTGTATATTCAGCTCCCAGGAAGCACCTTTAGCCAAACATTACTTAGCCTGAACTAGCCAATCACTGATCCCTGAGTAGGCCACTAACTGATTTAAAACAATAGATGCAAATGATAACTCATGTTGCCTGAGATAAAGAATAAATCCAATTATGAAAAATCA
Organism: Stegonotus admiraltiensis; assembly: GCA_032468215.1. Taxonomy (NCBI): domain Eukaryota; kingdom Metazoa; phylum Chordata; class Lepidosauria; order Squamata; family Colubridae; genus Stegonotus; species Stegonotus admiraltiensis. Next base: position 128,146 of record JANHZT010008779.1, on the reverse strand, counting down.
CAGCAGCAGCAGTAGAGCTCGCTAAACTCCTGGTACAAATGCCTGGAGAAACAGCCAGGTCCTCAGAACCTTGTGAAAGTTGAACAGGGTTTTCAGGTCACTGTCATAGAGAAGTCACAACTCCTGGTCCAGCAAGATGAAATTTGTTAATAGAAGTGCCCAGAGCATGTCCTCTCTGCTACATCTGGTAGGGAGAGCAGAAACAACGAAGAAAGGCAGTCCAACAAACTAACCCTATGCCATATAGGGCTTTATAGGTGAGAAAGGTACAATATTTTATTTATTTATTTATTTTAATTTATAGAACCTCTGGTCACGACCATAATTCATTTCATAATTTTAGTCGCAAGCCGATTTCGTCATGACCCGAGCCTAATTTTGGAAATTTGGCGCTCGCAAAAAAAATTGTGAATTTTTTGGTCAGAACCCAATTTGGTCGTGGTCAGAAGCGTTCATGACCAGAGGTTCTAATGTATCTTGAATCATATCTGGAAGCTTACCAGAAGGCAATGCAACTCATGGAGCACTCTTATATCAGCCTACCACCAGAAACACCAAAAACTGTCTATACTGTTGCATTCCGGACAATTGTGAGTTCTAACTGCTCTTTATGGGTAGTATTATATACTATAGATTACAGTAATCCACATACGAATTGATGAAGACTTGATTAACTGTGAACAAGACCTCCCGGTCCAAGGAGGGATGCAACTGGTGCACACAATGAACTTGTGCAAATTATTAGACTTGCAAGGTAGACCACATCAAGAAACTGTTGCTGCGTAGGTTTGCAGCTTTTTTTTTTTTTTGTAAAATGGCTATAGTAACAAAATCTTGCAGATTTGAATTGCCTTCTCCTTCTCCTTCTCTTATTTTCATGTGAATTAGGACGGTTCCTGTGTTAGAAGTTTTTGTAAGTAACTTTGTATGGGCTTAATCTATGTTGATCTATTTGTTGCCTTGATAACAGACCTTCCCTCTCTCTATCAAGGTCTTTATCCTTTATATTACTAACATAAAGCCCCCCTAGCCATGTTTGCCACTTGGTCATCACTTACACTTAGTAAGATACACCACTAGTTGCCTTTCCTGAAAGGGCACACTGTATAATAGAAATAAAGTTTACAGCTGTGCCAACTCACTTACCTTTTTATGTATTCAACAGAGCAGTATGATTTCTTCCTGGAGTCAAAACTGTGGGGCTTCTAAAATTATAAAGCGGAAGGATGGGAGCAATCTCCTAGACCAGTGTTTCTCAACCTTGGAAGCTTGAAGATGGGTGGACTTCAAATCCCAGAATCCCCCAGCCAGCAGCGCTGGCTGGG
>JANHZT010008779.1:105196-115756 GCA_032468215.1 Stegonotus admiraltiensis | reverse complement strand
TTTTTATAATGATTTTAAATGTATTGTGAGCCGCCCTGAGTCTTCAGAGAGGGGCGGCATATAAATTGAATTAATAAATAATAAATAATCCACATGGATATAAGAAGGGGAGGAGGTTCAGCATAATCAGACTTGGAGGATTCTGTTATTATAGCCTCTCTCAATAAAAGTAAACTTAACCTTCTCATGAAGTTGATTTTTGGTCCGATTTACCTGGTAGAACTAACAGTTCAATATTTACACCAAGATACTGGGAGAGGTTATCTGGAACTTTGGAATGGATTGTCATTAATATGCATTCAATTCCTAGGTAGCAGTCAGTATATATTATGTAAGTTTGATAATGAAAGATGGATACAAACAAGACAAGGTGCTATTGGGAAATAGGAAACTGATCTCAGGTCTTAAGTATCAGACTGTCTCAGAAAGTGTTGCATTGTCCTTGAAAGAACAGATTTGCAGCCTGAAAACATTCCATGAATGTTGGCTACCATTAATAATATCTTTGATGAGGAATGCACATGTCTATCCTTGAGTAATAATCCCTTGGCAGGGATTATTATCTCAGATACCTTGAGTACTGCAACATGCCCTACATGCGGTTCCTCTTAGTAAGTGTCTGGAAGTTGCAGTTTGAGAAAAAGTTAGCAAACTAAATGCTAATTGAAATCATACGATGTTGCTGTAACATTTACACTAGATGTACAATACAATAAACATAATAGAATAAATAGCTGTTTTTCTCTTTCTTTAATGTCTAGCAGAACCTACATGCAATATATAGCCATTTAAAAATAAGACCTTTGTAATGAGTTAATCTTCTTGAAAATGTGGGATAACGAGCCACTTATTCTGTGATTTGAAACAGTCACCTAAAAACCCAAGTCCATTCTATTTCACTTCTGATCAGAGGCTGCTTTTTCTTAATGTGTTTAGGACAAATCAGTATTGTATGTTAGGAAAGCAATCTGGTGATCATCAGAAAGTATTTCTGAAATGATTCTGAAAAGCTGCTGGAAGATATAATCAGAATAAAACAGCTCAAAAGAACAGCAGTGTAAAAGCTGATTATATATGCATGGAGAAAATTCTTTGAACAAAGAATGCCGTGTGGGAAAAAAGCCCATTACATAATGTATACACTCTATTTTTTAAAAAAGAAATTGTATTTCAAGCCTGGCCTGGATGTATCCCTTGTTTTTGCATTGCAAAATAAACATCTTTCATATTTTAAACCTAATAAACTTTTAAAACATTAAAGCAATACATAACTTGTTAAGTAGACTTATCAAGTTTACTCCTTAACATACAGGATGCTTCATGCTTCCCAAATGAATTAGTGTAACATCTGTAAGTACTGTAGCAGGACTTCCACTGTGAGTACAGGTAGTCCTTGACTTACGACGACAATTGAGCCCAAGTTGTCTGTTGCTAAGTGAGACATTTGTTAAGTGAATTTTGCCCCATTTAACAAACTTTCTTGCCACAGTTCTTAAGTGAATCACTGCAGTAGTTAAATTAGTAACAGGGTTGTTAAGTGAATCTGGCGCCCCCATTGACTTTGCTTGTCAGAAAGTCGCAAAAGGGGATCACATGACCCCAGGGACACCGCGACGGTCATAAATATTAAGTCAGTTGCCAAGCATCTGAATTTTGATCACATGACCATGGGGATGCTGTAACGGTCATAACTATGAAAAACAGTCATAAGTCACATTTTTCAGTGCTGTTATAACTTCAAACGGTCACTAAGCGAACTGTTGTAAGTCAAGGACTACCTGTACAGGATAGCCAGAAAACCAAAATGTGGTTCTTGCAAGCAATAAATACCACCTTAAACAATGCAGGTGTCAACCCCGAAGCTGACCTGACTGAAGCCATTTTGAGGCTTCAGTGTTGCCACACTGGAGATGAAGGAGAGGGAGGAAGGAATAGAGATAGCTGGGGTTTTGTTGCCAAAACAAAATACTTTCTCCTGGGAACTAAGGACATTCTCACACCTGGTCAGAGAAAGGAGGAGTGACGTTACCAGGCAACCGGATGGCACCGTGATTGGACCATTTGACTGATTGTTTGGGGAAGGGAAAAAACTTTTACTTTTAATTAGGTGAAAACCGCTGGAACCTTTAGAGTCAGTTTTTACCAGAAACTGGTAAATATGATATACCCAATAAAACTATTCTTTGAGGAATCTACCTGCCTTGGAGTTTTGCTTGCTATGGGTGTATTACTTGGAACCCTGACAAAAAGCCAAACAAAAACTCTAATTCCTATCGCTGATTCAGTTTTGAACAGAGCCAGGAATTTGCAGAGGAGCCCTAGATAGACAGAAGGTTCCAGAGACTCCTTTTCTCTGACGTGAGATTCAGAGGACAGGATTCCTGCCGATTATACCTACCCATTTGCACAGTGCTGCGAGGCTGAATCACGGGGTGCTGAGAAGAGTATCTCAAACAGTTATTCATCTGTGGAGAGCCTGCTGGTAGCTGGGTCTGAGAGGGAGGGGTTGTGATTGGAACTGCCGGTCTGGTAACAGGAGCAGAACTGGTAAGAACTGGGGCTCCTGGGGCAGCATCTCGAGGGGAGCCTTTGGCTGTTGGAGAGCCTCCTGTTAAATTCCTGAGCTGGTTAGTTGCTGCAGGAACCCTGGAGAAAAAGGAAGTCCAAGATAAGAGCTCTGTGCAAGAAGTCAAAGGCAACATATTGAAACCAATGTTTCCTCATCATGAGATCACAGGTAGTCCTCCACTTACAACAGTTTGCTTAATGACCAAAGTTAAAATGGCACTGAAAAAAAATGACTTATGGCCATTTTTCACACTCATGACCATTGCAGCATCCTCATGGTCACATGATTTACATTCGGATGCTTGTCGGCTGACTCACATTTATGATGGTTGCACTGTCCCGAAGTCATGGGATCCCCTTTTGCAACCTTCTGACAAGCAAAGTCAATGGGGAAGCCAGATTCACTTAACAACCATGCTACTAATTTAACAGCTGCAGGGATTCGCTTAACAAAGGAGGCAACAAAAGTCGTAAAATGGGGCAAAAATCACTTAGCAAATGTCTCACTTAGCACTTAGCATAAATTTTGGGTTCAGTTGTGATCGTACAATAAGTTGAGGACTACCTGTATTTGGCACAGCATCTCTTGATATTTCTGTTGATGTGCTTATCAAATAAAACAAAGGACAAACTTTTTAGTAGCTGCTAGATACAGATGACTCTCGACTTATGACTGCTATTAGAATTGGAAATCCAGTCCTAAGCTATTATGGTCATAATTTGAGAGGCTCATGTGAATTTATGACCTTTTTTTCAACAGTTATTAAGCAAAAATAGTGGTTGTAAGTGCAAATCCATTCATTTGAATAGATTATTTTTTTGCCAGAAACTGGCCAAAACATTGTGAAGCATCAAAACTGGTTGCCAAGTGAGACAGGGAGACAATTTAAAATGGCTGGGGAATAGTTTACAGGCTGTAAAACACACATAGCTGTCGTAAATGTTGTTCAACAACCAGTTAAAAGTTGAGGACTACCTGTGGAACAGCACATTATGTCTCATGAGAAAGTAGCCACAGAAGCAATATGTATTATACAAAATATGTAACCTTAGCTCTATTATAGAGAGAAAAGCTGAACAGAAATCCTTACTTCTGGTGTTGAGAAGAAATGTAGGCTGTGCTAGTACTTGCATAATTTTTTTTTATTTGATCTCTTTTAAAGAAAGCATGAATTATGCCAAAAGTAGGAAGCAGAAAAAAATGGGCATTTCAGCTGATCACTGAATCATTCAGATTTTCTACTTATTTTTGTGTTATTTCTACCACATGTAGCAGTTTAGATATATAGCCTTTCCAGGGATGGGTTCTACTTACTTTTACTACCGGTTCACAGCGGGGCCACACACTCTTCTGTGCATGGGCAGAAGCGTTTTGATGATGTTGGGGTCAGTGGGCGGAGCCTCCCGCCGGTTTTACTACCGGTTCTATAGAACCGGTGCGAACCGGGGGCAACCCACCACTGAGCCTTTCCCTGCCTAGCTATGAGCAATCTCTGTATCTAGACAACAGTCTGAGATCACAGGCAGGATGAACATGTACTTCACTGTGGAGGTACAAGTGTGACATTAGGCACAATCCTTCAGCATCACAAACTGTTCTTACAACCCATTGGTGAGGATATTATGATAAAAATATTATGGAATTGAAAACAATATGTTAAAATTAAAATAAAATCATCTGAGGTGCAAACTCAGGGAAGACACTTTTTGGGATTTATTTCCTTTCTTTGGAAAGTGGTGACATCAGATTGCTAACTCTCCCACACTGCTTCTCACCTGGAAACAGGAGTGACATAATTGCCTGGAAAGACGCCACACATGCCATTTCTCAAGGACGTCCCTTTGAACCAGCCATCCTGACACTTCTCGATAACACGATACATTTCGCCCTTACGTAGTTCTAGTTCATCTGTCTTCTGAGGTTTGTAGGCATATAATGCCAAATAACTGTCAAAAATGATAAATATATAAATAGTGAGAGGGTAAAGCTGAAGACGCGCATAGCAAGTAAACCATATTTTGTTTTAAAATAAAATACCTGTTATGGCTTAATTTATTTATTCAGTGGGGAGCAACTGAAATTATTAACCAGCAAAAGAATATGGGAAAATAGAAGGGAAAATTCCATCCAGACATCCATAAGATACTTAACACATTGACAGCACTAGAATATTAATTGGAAATTTGCCTACAAATTTCAAAAATAGGATGCCCACAACTAAATTTAGCTGGATACCGATTATCAAAATGAAAAGCAAATCATGGTGAAGAAAAGACGCAACATTCATGTAATTCTACGTAATGTGTTTTTAAGATATTTTGCATTTTAAAATAGGCAGCTGAATTAAAGGACAAATGAAAGTAGTATTTCTAAAATTAACAGAAATCATTTTTAAAAAAACTATAGTTTTTAGATTTCCCTATTGTTATACATATCAGAGGGATAGTCCTTGAAAATCAGAGTGGGTGGTTTGATGGGATATGCTGTTCTGGGAGATTGGGACTTGAAGTTGAGAGAAAACCCTGAAGGCAAGGGACTTAAAAGTCTGGGCACAGATAGGCTGATAACGGGTTACACTGTGCTTGGATATCTCTGGCCATGGAGAAGAGCAAGGATGACATGTAACAGCTTTGCCTTCTTTGTCCCACAAAATCACTTGCCAGGATTCTTCCAGATTTTTATTTCAGCCAAAACTCAGAACAACCAATCTTTCAGCAAAATCCCAGAACAACCAAAATTCTGCCAATTCAAAAATGGTTTGGCAGAAACTCTGGGACATGAAGGTTTGCTTCAAGTTCAAAACAAATATACTGCGTATTCTATTGTGCGCATACCCCCAATAAAGTATACTATATATAAAACTATACTGGATTTGCTAAATTACATGTGATTTTTTTTTTTGTAATTTCTGGAAGGTGTAAAACTGGAATATCTTCCACATAGCAGCTCAAAAAAAAATACTAAACCACATTATTCAGTTTGAAAACAGATTGTAACCAATACACATAAGGCCTTAATTTTTTCTGCTTTATAGAAAATATAAGCTGAAAAATAAATGTTGCTTGATTTTTTTATTTTGTCCCTGTGTGCAGTAAGCATTCTCACTGCAAGCAGAAAATAAACAGCAATAATTATTAGACTGCTCATATCTTTTAACAATTCCTTGAGGCACTCTTTGCCTTGATTTATCAAATGCTTCCAGTAGGCAGCATCCTGATCAAATAATTAATGTATATTTTTCACAAGAGGCTTGAGGAATTATTGTCACATTATGTTTTGGCAGTGTATGTGCAGTGAACTATGTTAATTAGCATGCTCTGGTTTTAGTGCAATCAGTACTAGCCACTTGGAACAAAATGTAAAACCCTCAGCTATCTTTGACTACTCAGTGGCACTAGAAAACGGTATTGAACTTGGGGCTTTTTGTGATGCTGGATCTCTGGATATTATGAGTTAAGTTTCAGTCTACACTATTCAGCACTAATAGTTACCAGGTAGAATTGTATTCCAGCTTTAATTTTAGGCTAGAGGGCCTCAATTGTGAATGATTTTAAAACGTCAAATTCACGGTACTATGATTGATGTCATCTTTGTAGGCCTATTATGAGTTTGTGGTACACCTTTGAAGTGAAGTCTGGTTTTCTAGTGCTTAAGAGCACAAAAGTGCTTATTTCCCTTTTCCTTAGCATATTAAAAAATTCCACAATTTGTCAAGTGGAGTATTGCAGACAATTTACAGAAAAACCAAAGATAGAGCGAGTTAATTAAACATACATAATTAAGTACTCATGGTAGGTGTTATGTATATAGGTAGTGCTTATTTAGTGACTGTCTCGTTTAGTGAAAATTTGTGCTTACAATGATGAAAAAGTAACCCAAAGTGACCAATCCTTTATATGTCTGCAAAGAAAGCTGAAATAAGATCACAAGCTGTCACAATATAATTTTGTGACTGCTTTGCTTAATGACCTAGTTTCTGGTTATTAACCACATTAAATAAACCTAATGTAGTTGTTAAATAAGTACTACCTATAATGCAGTTTGTACCAGCTATTTGTTCTAATATTAGTTTTAGTTTTCCTGCACTCCGTATGTAGTTATCCTCACTGTTATATGTCACTAAACATTTTCATTTGGACATTGTGGCACAAAAAAATTATACGTCCTCTTTCTCTCTTTAAATGCAGCAAAGACGCCACCTTAGATGTCTTGGATGGAAGTTCAAATGCTGAGATTATGTAATGGATAAGATAAAGTTAGACGAGATGGGCAGCACATAAACAAAGAAGCAAAGAAAGGTAATGGAGAAATGGATGAAGGACACTCACCATCTCCTAATCTCCCAAACTAATCAGAATGTTTTTTCAGAGAATATTCCAGCTGATAGGAAAAGTGCTAGATCCAAGGAAAAGAAAACTGAGCTTGTGCTTGGTGTTTTTACCCCTTCACTGTGTATTTATTTTCGATAAATATTTAATCATTCTATTTTTAGTATCTTTCACTGAAACCAAAATTTTTACACGTCCCATGCTGATGTTGTAACATCATTTGCTGCACTAAATACATACCTGGAAGAATTTTATTTTATGAACCGCTGTTCCTAATGGAATATAATTTCAGGTACTAAATTGTATAGGAATATTGTTTCATAAATGGTTTAATATAATTTATGTTAGTGGTTCTCAACTTGTGGTCCGTGGCGTGGACCCTTGTGGACTGGCTGTGATGTTGTCATGGGGGTCCACAAAGGCTTGAAGAAATGATTTAAATCTTGAGTTAAGACTTGGTGGTCTGTGGCCACAAAACATATTTAAATGGGGTCCGTGGTAAAGAAAAGGTCAAGAACCACTTATTTATGATATTAATGATTTTCTCTATTTGATAGGAACAATACCTGCCAAGTAATCATTCACAGAACTATAATTAGTAACTTGGAAATTAAAATTTGTGTGAATTTGTGGATACAAGTGACCTGGCCTTTCACTCATCACTTTTCAATTTTGACAAAAGGCTGGTTCACCCAATCCAGTGATAACCATGAGGAAGGGTTCTGCTGACATTTTCAAACTCCAAATAAAAGAGCCAAAATGATACATTGCTCCTCAGAGCAAAACGTCTGCTTACATATTGAGTGGTAGTTGGACCTTTGATGGTGTTCCTTGATCTCCCACAATTGCACTGGTTCTGGGTCCACCCATGGTTGCGGAGCCAGCTAAAGTAGAATCCTAGAAGCAACAGAAGTGGAGAAAAATGAAAGGAATGCCCATTTCACACTCATTTTTTTTACTCAATTGTATGACCTTCAATATATTTCTTTATTTATTTCACTTATTAGCATCCTTTATTTTCTTTAAGATAGATTCTCTAGCTTTATGCATTCTAACAATGTATTTTTTGGAGAAGAGTCACCAATGGCCAAAGCTCCACTGTAAAAAAATAATAATAATCAGAAAAATCAGTATTTTTTTCAGCCTAAAACAAGTTTTGTCTGTCCATCCTGCAGATTATACTATGCTTAATTTGATAAGGGCCATTAGTCGCTTTTAATTTCATTTTCTTATTAACTTCTTGTGCAATAATAATACTTGATATGTACTGTATGTTAAAAAAACAAGTTGGTTGTAAATTGCTCCAAAGGTTATTTTGTATATTACTTTTTATAATCAGCCAGAAATCTCTTCAGCAATCAGATGTGAACTACAAAGCACTAAAATAATAACTATTGTCATTGTAACTCAGTTTATTATTATGTTCTTTATTCTCAGCTCATATTTCAGTGTCAAAAGGGAAACCAGATCTACTACTGATGAAACATATTATTTAAAAAAATAAAAATACTTATGCCTTCTCTACTTTCTAACAGTAAAAAAGTTAGTTTGCAAAGGAGTAAATTTTGCCCTTTTTGAAAGAATATATTCAAGAAAAGAAATGTTAAAAGCTTTCCTGGTTATTCCCTGTCTGTGCATTTTAAGAGATTATGCATTTCATTCTCTTTCATTTGATGGAATTTGGACCAATGATTTTAGTTTCCAAGGTTTGGCAACAAATGGATGGATTCATTTATTCACTTATAAAGACTCTTGAAATGAAATATATTCATAAATCCTTCTTCTTCTTTATGTCATCTTGTGGGATTTTACAAATCCCCAAGTTAAGATGCATTTCATAAACTGTGAAGTGTGACAAATTTTAATGCTTCTTTCCAATTCACTGTCTCTTAATCTTAAAGCATCTATCAGACATTTACTTAGCTAACTGTAGCACCAGGGACTGGTACAGGGGCTGTAGTGCAGAAGGACCAGTTTTTAGTGCTGATGTTGGATACCTGGTTTTCTAATGAATTGTCCTTCTGAACAGTATGGATATACATGAGAGTAATGCTCTACAGATAAATGTCAGAAAGAAGAAATACACTGGATCTAAAATATATTGGATTCTCCCTTCCCCCAATTAAATCACAGAACACAGTAAAAATGCAGACAAATAAGTCATTTGAGTCATACAAATATCTGATTGGCTATCTCTATTGTTCAGATCAGTCAAAAAAAATATCCAGGCCAGAATCAGTCCCGATATGCAACTGATCTAAACAATCCCCTAATATGGTTCTTTGGATCTGTCCTCTTAAAATTGCCAAGTCAAGCTGAGTCTTGATACATTTGGAGTTTACCAGGTTGGTGAAAATTGATATAATATTTTCCACATGTAGATCTGTATTTATTAATAACATGTTTTCCCCAAAATGTGCAGTGAATTGAACAAAACAGACTTTGTAAATCATGGACACCCAGTCGAAGTTCCTATATCATGAATGTTAAACTTAGATGATTTTTGGGACATTTATTTTTCAATATTTGTATCATACTAACATTGCAAACTCTGCACTGTCTGGCAGACTATAAAAACAGGCCTATATACAACATATTACTATAATTTAATCTAAAGGCAACTGGAACATGAGCCATCATTGCTAATCCCTCTTCCTCCAAGGGGAACTGCAATGGCACATCAACTGAAACTGGCAAAGGATCTCCTGGTCATAGGATCTACCTGCTGTTCCTAAGGTAGCTAACAGTCAAGGAGAATCCTTAGGTTTTGGACAATCTCCTTCAAGGATTATCCATTCAGGATGAATATGGAGGCCATCAACAAATTTATTTCTATATACACAGCAACTCTATTTTGCCAGATTTAACCCAATGCCTCCCACAGCTTTACCAGGAAAGACGCTGATAATACCCTCTATGTATTGATAATATCTCATCCAAATTGGCAGATATCTCAATAGAAGATATGCCTCAGTTGCTTAATATGGATAATAAATAACATTATTTTTCACATGGAACATTATATTTTATATGATAGAAAGAAAGCTATCTGAATACACAGGACCACTGGTTTGATTTCCAGAGGGAAGTGCTGATATATTTGCAATTAATTTACATTTACTTTCCATCTAATCTTGAGACTCAAGGCAAGACACACCGTATCTGTATATCTACTCTGGTTAGGTTTTACAACGATAAATAGTGTAATGTTTGCCTGAAAATAATTTTGCACAAATATATTATCACTTGTGCAAATCTTGCCTATTTAATTATGCCTGTTTTCAAATATCACAATTGAAGAGCTAAAACTTAATCACTTGTAAAAAGATGTTTTGCATAAATTAGGTTGTTTGGGGTTTGGCTTTGCTAAGCATAATATATAAACTTATATTTTGTTTACTTCAGGAAACTGTTATTAAAACAGTTTAGACCATTAAAGGACGCTTGCAAGATGGCATTTTGATTTAAGGACCAATAATCTTCAGAAAATTACATTTCATTGATCTATGAACATAGTAATCTGTTAACAGATTCTTTGCTTCCCAGCATATTGACATATTTGTTTAGGAAAGCATGAATTTAAAGAAAACAAATCATGGAATCCAGAAAAAGTAAAATAACAAATTCTTATTCTATTTTGTTAATGAGTCAAACATCTGATTT
>JANHZT010008779.1:84940-104336 GCA_032468215.1 Stegonotus admiraltiensis | reverse complement strand
CACCAGAAGTCAGGAAACACACTGTTTCTTGACTCCAGAGGGCCTCGGGGGTGGGGGGTGGGGAAGTCTTTCCTAGAAAGACTCTGGAGCCTGGGGAAAGTGAAAAATGGGCCTACCGGGCCCACCGGGCCATCTCATGCCAAAAGTAGGTGGGAGCACGGGGAGAGGGGTGCATAACATTATGGTGGGGGCAAGAGTAAATAATTTCCGAAACTACTATTAACTACTCCAGGCAGTCAGCAGGGGTCAAAATTGACTTGAAGGCATTAAAAAAAAACCAATGTGGTTTTAATAATACCCCAAGTGTGTGGTATCTATTTTGCTATCTGTTGTTCTCTTTGGGGTGGAGAAGTAATAAAGTTAACACTGATAGGAGGTCTTTTCTCTATTGTGCTGCTCCCTGTGTGGGCTTTTCTGGTGTCTGAAGACAGATATTCAACTAAGATCTGACAGTACAAATTAATTTTCTGTGCATATGCAAACACAGAGAGAGGGGGGGGGAGAGAAAAGAGACCAGAAATAAAAAGAAAAAGAAAAGAAAAAGAAAACAACCATAACAATTTCTATTTCATGCCTGAATTTTGTTTTTTATAGTTCCATAGTGTTGGGGGGTTCTTACCACAATTGTAACTGCTAAACAAGTTTATCAGATATTTTTAAGCCTCTAGTTGCATTTTCAAGATAAATGGGAGTCATGTAACCTATAACAAAATACCGTACAGACCAACATTACAACAGCTTTAAATGCAAATATGCTGTTTTATTGGATACTGGATAAAAATTGTGTTATTAAATTTGGAACAAATTTGAAAGTGTTTCTCTGAATATTGTGTATTGCAGTAATACCATATTTATTAATGAAAATAATAAGGTCTTTCATGTCTTCATTGCATATTGAGATTTTATCTTTAAAGTAAGAGCAATAAACTTAAAATCCACCTATAACCTTTAATAATATGTGATCCTGTAGCAATATCTCAGCTAGAAAATTGACTAATAGTCTTTGAGACTCATACTACTCATTTCTGTCAAATTCATTGACTAACCAATGGGTCATGCAGTTCCTTAATGTTCTTAGGAATAATGCCAAAGCACTGAAATTATATTTGCACTGGATCAACTATTGGCAAGAAAGCGCTGCACCCGAGATAAAGCATTCTCATCAAATGTTAATTAACGAAGTGGGAGTTAGGGCATCCAATGACTCCAGAACACAGCTTTTCCGCTAGTGGTGCAATATATTAATAAACACCCTTCCACACACTGATAAAATATAATTACAGCTGCAGATGGGCACATACAAGCTATTGCAGGAGGTGATAAACATCAATTCTTGCTATAGATTTATCTAACCCATAAATTACAAAAACATCTGTGGCATTTCTAACTCTTGCCTAGACCAGGCAATGTGAGAGGCTAAAAAATAAACTACGGCTCAGTTGTTTCTGTGTAGCTGGTTGGGAATATTAAGATCATTCAGTAGTAACGCAGAGCATCTGTTTAATGAAACACCATACCAAGGAGGACCCAAACTGCAGAACTCGTATGAATGAACTTTTCACTTGTCACTTGTCCTTGCCAAGAGAAAGAATTTACACTGACTTTCATTTCAGATGAGCAAGAAAGGTACAATATGATTTCACAAATAATTATTATGTTACTTGATAGCAAATATGACTTAATTCAACATGGCTTCTTCTACAGTAAAAGAAAACTAAGAATAAATTTGCACAGGTTTGCATTTCCCCCCGCAATATTGGTGTAAAATTTCTATTCTATAATCAGTGGTTTTGATACAGAAAAACAGTGCATCCATTTTAATTAAAAAGCCATTTAAACAACACAAAATATAAATGCAGACTACATTCTTCTAGGTCCACTCGGTTGCACAGACTAGTAGAGAACTAAACTGGGTAGTTCCGTATAACTACTATACTTCTTCATATTTACAACTCTTTATAACTCTTCTTCATATTTCTGATTGTGACTGAGAGTTTCAATTTAGGAATGCAGGAAGTTATCATTTGAGGCAGTGGTGAAATCCAAATTTTTTTACTACCGGTTCTGTGGGCGTGGCTTGGTGGACATGGTGTGGCTTGGTGGGTGTGGCAGGGGAAGGATACTGCAAAAACTCCATTCACACCCCACTCCAGGGGAAGGATACTGCAAAATCCCCATTCCCTCTCCCCTCTGGGGGAAGGATATTGCAAAATCTCCATTTCCACCCTACTCTGGGACCAGCCAGAGGTGGTATTTGCCAGTTCTCTGAATTACAAAATTGTCACTACTGGTTCTCCAGAACCTATCAGAACCTGCTGGATTTCACCCCTGATTTGAGGGTGTCAAGATGATTTTAGATACAAGATTTTTAATGTGAAATCAACTGCATCAAACACAGAGCTTTATGAATGGCTCAAACAACCTCCAGTGTTTTCCACCAATTCTATCTTTCATCCACAAAAAAAAATCTGAAGTTCTGAGAGACAAAGCAATTTAATAGATGCCTTTGTGAAAGGATCTTCATTTAAAGGTTTCTTATGTTCTTGTAGGCATACTCCGGAACGCACCGTGAAGCTTGAAGAATAACAATATTCTTCCCTTATGGAATTGGTGTGAATGACCAGGATGAACGTATTTGTTAATTTCCAGACTTCTTTTTAAGAGTTTCAAGGATAATGTTATTGCAGGCAGTAGTGAAAATTTTAGACTGATTCAAAACATTTCCATTTGACTCATAATCCCAAGGGATGTATTCACAGAACATATTGGTGACCTTGGGTGATCATAAATATAGACACAGCTGCCCAACACTAATTCTTAAAAGTGCAGTAATGGAAAATTATCACACACACCCCCCACATCCTAAACATGTCTTCTGCCATATGTGTATATGAGAGATCTTCACACCTATCAGTTTTCTGAGTGACTTAAATTTTTTTTATAACTTTTCGAAAATAAACACAAAAATGTACAGTTTATATAACATATGTGGAATAGTGCATGTTCAGGGTTTTTTAAAATTAAACACAGACCCATGCTTATATTATGGATATATGTAAATTTCCACCTCAATGTATGTGATTATATGACCTTGGTGCTTTGTATCAGTAGGGCTAAATCAACTCAAACCAACATTCTGGGTTGGCTGGGAGGGAGCCAGTTGAATTTGATACAAAAAGTAGTTTGAACTCTGATGATACGTTATGTGTATAACTACCATTATTCACAAAACAATATTTCTTTGGAAGAGAGAATTAATTGACTCTGTCCAAGTCAAAAACCAAAGAGGATTCAGATTGATTTCTCCTAGTCTCCAATGCACAGACATAAAACTAAACCTTTGCCTTTGGCTTCCCTATGTTTTAAATATAATCTGCATGCTTCTTATCTTTACTCTGCCAATGATCTTCTACAGTCTGATAGGTGTGAAATTTGGAGCATGTTTCTTGTTTTCTATTGACCAGGAGTCAGTTACATATGCCCACTTCCTTTTATATTGGGAAATCATTAAGACAGACTATGTTTTTTTAAGCGTTGCTATTGTAATTTATCATTCTGCACGAAGATGGTTTTCATCTTCAAAATATATACCATACAATTGGGAAGTAGATATTGGCTCTAATTGTCAACAAATGTACTCTCTGCTCAAGATCAGAATTTATTTTGAACACTTACAAGCAGTGCAGCATTCTTATCTCCCAGCTCAGGTTATATACTGAGAAGGAGGCAGCCATGCTTCATTATTTATGAGATTCATCTTTGGCCAGGAAAAACCTAGGGATTTGGAGCTAGCTGACCTGTGACCTTTCCAAATAGCAAAGAAGAATAATTCATAAGGGGTTCAAATGGAGAGAAGATGAGACATCTGAGGCCTAGGCAAGATTGGTGAGCCAAGTGGGACCTCCTCTGCTGTTCAGAGCAGTTTACTTTCACATATCTTCTCTATGAACCTCATGCAGGCTCAGTTTTATCACTGGCCTGCAGCTGCATTATATTCTCAATACAAATCAATTTAACTAGCCTATAAGAACACTCGATGTGACACATAGACACAATTTAGAAGGCCATATTTAAATTTTATGGCTGCATTCAATCACTGGGCATCAAATGTGCTAAATGCAAATTAGGTTGAGGCAGGGCACATACTGATCAAGACAATACAGGTTTCTACAAAAAACAAACATTAGCAAAATCTGCCACTAAATCCCTTGCTTCCTAGGGCTGCTGGAAGCTATTCTTGTATTTTTTGTGTCTATAGAAATTAGAATCCATTAGTTTCATGCTTTTCAAACGATAAAAAGGCTTAAGAATACTACTCGTTTTCAAACGCATTTATAACAGCACAAGAAATGTATGTGCTTATTACTGACAAGCAGGAACTGTTGAGACTTGAAGAATAATCTTTGTAGTTTTGGATACTTAGCACAGCAGTAACTCTAAATGCAGATTCTTTCTGAGATGTTAACATTATGCGATAGAGTATTAAACATAGTTATTTATAGTAATAGTGCTACATGTATTTTGCAAGTTAATTTCTTGTAATGGGTTCATTTTATAACACATCTAGGTTTTAATGTACAGAAAATCTTAAGTATGTAAGTTCTGAATCTATCTTACTGATTTCAAGAGAATCTAATTCTAATAAAACATCTTTTGCATCAGGATATGAATAATATCACTGATCAGGATAATTTTTTTAAAATTATCAATCTTTGTTGAAATGCAAGTATATTTTACAAACTGTTTAACTAATAAAGTAACCAACTTTATTATGTCTCTTAGTAAACATAAAGCCTGTTGGACTTTGTATTTTTTATGCATTTAGTTTGCATATTCAGAAAATGCTTTAATAAAGCCTCTCATTTCAAGCAAAATTGCAATATTATCCTCAAAAGATACATAACTACACTAGTTTTGTTTTATCTGTTTGAAAACGGCACTTAGTAATTTTGTTCATTAGTGTGTATAGAATTCTGCAATCAAGAGTAAACACAAATGCAACTAGTAGTTAGGGAAAAAGTGTTCAAGGTTAAAGTTCTTAAGCAAATTAGCAGGATGTGACCATGGTAGTTACAGCCACAGATCTTGGACAGAAGCTCTCCTTCGACTTCTTGTTGTCCCGGTTATAATTTAAAGACCATGCAGTGTGAAGAGGGATAGGATGAAGGGACAAAAAGTTAGCTTGGGCGAAGAGGCAGAGAGTTAATTCAGAAATTGATTAATTAATTGGCTGCCAATCTTACCACAAGGTAACTATGTGGTATATATACACAATCAGCTTTGGATGTGGTGAGGGAGACAAGGGAAAGAAGAAAGGAACTAGCAGTCTAGGAAATTAGTTTATCTTTTTGAAGTAGCTAAAAAAGATAAGATATTGTGCTGGTTGGTAGCTTGACCAATATGCAGCATAAGAAACTATGAGGCAACCATACTGTGGATTTGGCTGGGGATGAATTGTGGTTTGGAAGGCCAAGATGAAGAAAAATGAAGATGAAGAGATTGGAGGGAAGATGGAAGAGACAGAGAGGAACACTGCTACATGGGACGCCATACCAAGTCAATTATGGTTAATTTTTTTGGCAAGGGGCAGGGATAACTCCACTGCTTTTTGAAAAAAAAAAATTTCCATTAGAATTTTTTAATATAATGAAAATATACTTGTAAAAAAAAAGAATAGGAAAAATAGGAGAAAAAAAGAATGGAGAGCTCCATTATTTTAAACATTTGGAGGATTCGTTCCCAATGAGATCAATACCTTAAGTATGTTTAATGCTAGCAATGTACCTATTGTATACTGTTTTTGCATATCCATCCATCCATCCATCCATCCATCCATCCATCCATCCATTTGTACAGCTGCGACTCTTTATGACGTTCAACAAACAAATAAAGCAACAGATATAAAAAGTTGTGCTCCATGAGCTACATCGGCTGCCATTTTGCTTCCAGGCCCAATTCAAGGTGTTGGTTTTAACTTGTAAAGCCCTTTATGGCATGGAACTGGGCTATTTGAGGGACTTCCTCCCCCCCGTTACATCAGCCCATCCCGTTAGAGATGGCTGTGAAGGCATGCTGCAGGTACCATCAACTAGAAATCTATATTTGTTGGGTCCCAGGAGACCTGCAGTGTCTGCTGTGGTGCCCACCTAATGAAACTTTCTTTTCCCCTGAGATTATATTATATTATATTTTGATATTCCAGAAGTCCCTCAAGACCAGGTTATTGTTATTAGGTCTGGGTTCCCAGAGAACTGAAGATACAGAATAGCACCTCCATTGCTGAGGTGGCTATTCTTCTCTCTGCTTTGGGTTTATATACAGTATTTGTTTTTATATTTATATTTATATTTGTTTTTTTATATCTAAGATATAGAGATATAAAAAATCCACATTAAAAGATAAATAACCAGCTGAAGCTTCCAAATTTTCTTCAAGGGCAACCCCATGTAGAGCACATTGCAACAATGCAATCTGCAGGTGATTAGGGCACAGCTGTCTCTGAGGATGTATACAGGTAGTTGTCGACTTACAACAGTTTATTTAAAGCCTGTTCGAAGTTACGATGGCATTGAAAAAAGTGACTTATGACCGTTTTCCACATTTCATGACCACTTCAGTATCTCCATGGTTGTGTGATAAAAAAAATCAGACATTTGGCAACTGATTCATATTTATGATGGTTGCAGTGTCCTGGTTGCATGTGATAACCTTTTGCAACCTTCTGACAAACAAAGTCAATGGGGAAGCCAGATTCACTTAACAACTATGTTACTAACTTAACAACTGCAATGATTCATTTACCCACTTTGGCCAGAAAGGTTGTAAAATGGGGGAAAATTCACTTAACTATCTCACTTAGCAATAGAAATTTTGGGCTCAATTATATGTATCTGTATATATTTGTACGGATGTGTATGTATGTGTATATATGTGTGTGTGCATGTGTGCACACATAAACACACACATACATAAACACACTTACCCCAGGCAGCAGGCCTGCTGAGTATTACCGTAATTCTATAGCAGCACAAAGAGATCTGTTTAGGAAACTGCACACATTGGAGGTAATCAGCTCTTGAATTTAGGATCAACTTCTAAGTTACAGCAGAGACTATATAAACTAAACTGACCTTATAATCACAGCTTTGATTAGTAAATTGCCATTATAGGGAAATTCCACAACCAGCTTTCACTGCTTAGAATTCACTGGAGTCCTCCTGCTTTCCATTATTGTCCTGTAACACAATACCCCACCCATTTTGAGAATGATAATTAAGCGGTTTTTTTGTATTTTTGTATGGAATTTCCCACCCGTGGTAAGTTGTGACATTACCATACATATGTGAATATAGAAATGGCATGGTCGTGTCAAATTTGGATGGCCTTTCATATGGTTCTAATTTTCACATTCTACAACAGGAAAATATTCCTTAGGTAATAAGATTTATTAGTGAACCAAGCTTGTGTTTTTGTCACTGCAAAAGGATTTGGAAGAAATCTATAGATTTTGCTTTGTTGCAATCCAGGGAACTGTGATATTAAGGGGTGGTTACAGTGAGGTTTTTTTAAAAATGTACAATTGTTTACCCAGACATTCTACTTACTAAACAGTAAAACATTAAGTCTGGACCCACTGATTACATAGTGGAAATAGCATTTATAGCTCCTTTTAAAAAAACCACAGCCTTACAAAATGGCTGCTGCTGGTTCTTTATAAAACAATGTTAGTCTTTCTCCATATGGTTGTATCTTTGAGTATGTATGATTGCATAAAGAAAATATGCACCCTTTTTGTAAACTTGATTTTGGTCCCTTAGGAGGATTTTATTTTATTACCCCACTTCTAACAGCAGCTTTCCACATCACAATTTGCATTTTAAACCTAGGGGAGCCATAAAAGCATTTTGCAAAACAACACATAAAAGCTGCCTGTGCATCACTGTATGAATGGGAGGGCAATTTAAAGCCAATTTTGGTTTATGCAAACCTTTTGGCTTGGCTAAAAGGAGTCCCTGTATCACAGTCTCGGCTCCTCCTATATGAAAGGAGCAATACAACCAGTCCATTTTGGACAGGACATGCAATTATTAGTGAATTATAAAGCTTGTAGTCTTCCATATGCTCTTGGAAAACAGAAGTGTATAAATAACAGCCATGAAAAAAACACTAGGCAGAGTCCTTTAAAAAAAAAGCTTACTTTATTCTGATGTATAGATTAGTAGAAACAGTAACTTTCACTGCATGCTTCTACATTTTCATTAAAGTTTTAAAAAGCTTTCTTACTTAATGCACACATATAACAATAGCTATTAGGTAAATGCCCAATAATATAGGAATTTTTTCCTATATAGAAAAAAAAAGAAACATTACCAATTAAGAAGAGATTGGACAACCATTTGTCTGAAATGGTATAGGGTTTCCTGCCTGAGCAGAGGGTTGGACTAGAAGACCTCCAAGATCCCTTCCAACTCTGTTATTCTAAATTTTAAATGTCATCACCTCTTTGCCCAGAAATAAGTCCTGCAGAATTAACTGGGACTTAACAAAGGCAAGTATTTGTATAACTGCAAGCAAGGTTGGAAGTATTAAATCCTCTTACACTTACAATTAAGGAAAAGGAAGAATACTTTTTGACATGGAACTTATTTTATCAATGGCTAGCTAATAAAAGCAGAAGTTAGAAACATGTGGATATAAGAAAAGGACTAATGACACAAGGGAAGTTTGTTAAAATGGACAAGCAAATATTATTATTATTATTATTATTACTATTATTATTATAGAACTAATACCAATGTAATGAATTCTGTTATAAACACTTTTATTATGACCGTATTTCCTAAAAAATATCTGTACCCAGACAGCATACTGTTTAACTAAAAATGGAACTTTTATATCTTATAAATTTTTTAAAAAATGAAAAAGAAAAGAAAGGTTTTATGTCATTTATATCAGCTTTAAAAAGTACTACAAAAGTAATAGTACTGTAGTAGCAGCAATAACTATCATTATAATAAGACATTAATCAAATTAATAATAATCTTAATTTTGTTTTTATCCAAATCAGTAGTACTCTAGGCACCTATATGTTCCAGATGTTTTGAACTATAATGCCTACAAATGCTGCATCTTTCCCCCTAATTTCATGATTATCCCTCTGTAGCAGCTGTACAATCGTGGGAAATCTTATATTTGATTTAAGGAGTTCTAGAAATATGCTGTTTATAGCCCTGCAGGCTCCAAATCATTTTTTTGCTTTCAAATCTGCACATCTGTAATATATATGAAAAGGTTTGAAAATGTTTATTTAAAAAGTTCTTTTTCTTAGCATTTTTTTTCTGACTTTGGCATCATACTTGCCCTGTCCTTTACCACAAAACTTTGTTTAACAACTGGCTTATTGCAGAGACTGAAACTAATTAGGCTTCAGAGGTAGCCCAAGATCAGTCAGCTGTCTTCTGTGCCTGGGGAGGACCAGAACCTGGACTTCCCTATTCCAAGTTCAGCACCTTAACCACTATATTATGCTGGCTATAAGCACTTAAATAAAAGTATTATCTATCTATCTATCTATCTATCTATCTATCTATCTATCTATCTATCTATCTATCATCAATCTATCATCTCATATAACTAAAACCAAAGCAACAAATACTGTAATAATATTTGTAATAAAATACCAGTTAAAGAATAAAGTCAAAACAAATCCATACCATTCCCACTGAAACTGAACACAAATCTTTTTAAAAATGCTTGAAAGCCATTAACGATAAAACTAGGAAATAGAAGCAGAAAGCCTTTGATGCTAATATTAGCTCTCAGATTTTAAGAAAAGACAAATGTATTTGCTCAGTCTTCAAAAATGTCCCAAAGTATAGTATTCAATCAACAAAAGACTTTTCTTGCAACAGATTTTTAAAAAACAGATTGGTGTCACTTAGCTGTACAGAGCCAAAGGAGTTTTCTAGGAAGTATCCCCAACTGCTTGTTTATATGAGAATTTTTTCAGTGTAATGTGATGATTACCTGAATAGGTACAAATCCTGTAAGCAAAATGCACAAAGACCTCAAGAAGAACACAGTGAAATGGGGCTGGTGAATCACTATGTTAGTGTTATGATTCAACAATATTACTTTTTAATAATAATGAATTTGAATAATGAACAATGAATAATGAATTTTTAATGTATCGATAATAAAGGCTAACAGGTACAGATACATTATCGATAAACAGGTTTTTTGGTGATAGTATTAAATTAAAAAAAAACCCTTCTCAGAAGAGGTTTACAGCAGAGAAAAACCACATTGTGAAATCCTATCGTGTTGTATGTGTCACACACAAAAAAACACCACACAGACAAATCCCCAATAAGTTATCTAAACCAAAGTCAACTGGCACTTCGTTCTTTCCTCAAAGCAATTCCTGAACAATGTTTTGACTGTTTGTCTTTTTCTATGGGATGATCAGCATATGATGATTTTGCTTCTGGGGGAAAATGGGAAAGAGTTCCTAGCACTACAAATGAAAAGAAATTATAGAATTGAGTTATTTCATCTTTTTTCTCCTTAATGGATTTATATTTTCTGTTCTTTTTAAAAAAAATGGCAGGAGGAGTAGGAGTAGGAGTAGGAGTAGGAGTAGTAGAGGGAGGAGGAGGAGGAGGAGGAGGAGGAGGAGGAGAAGAAGGAGGAGAAGAAGAAGGAGTAGTAGTAGTAGTAGTAGTAGTAGTAATGTTATTTTGGGGACTTCTGCCATCCTGTTGTAATTTAATAGCCAAAGCACATGAAGTCACTTCTATCTGGTCTCTCCCATTGTTGACTGAGAATTGTGGTTAATTAAAAGTTTACCTGGACTGGTGCACTGGTGGAGAGATGAGCCACATCTCCAATTCTGGCTGCAGCCCGGGGGTCACTTGAACTTATCAGAACAGGAGCACTAATCTCCATAGAATGCCTATTATTCAAGGCCTGGGAGGACTTGTGGGTCATACTGAGAGCAGTGAAGGAGTGGCGCTTCTTGGCATTCTTCTTGCCGTCAATATGTCGCTGAATGGCACTGACTGCTCCAGCACTGTTCAGTGTGCAGCATTGGGCTGTGCTTACTGCCAGGTTAGTGTCAACTGGCAAAGAGACATCACTGCCAGATGCAGCAGCTACATTGGTCTTGTCCATCTCAATAAGCTGCTTAGCTGATTCATTGAGCTAAAAGAAGAAATATAAAAAGAAGAGGGAAAGGGGGCATTACAAAGGTGTTATCTTTGAATATCTATACAATTCAAATTCCATCATCAAATGAGAGAATAGACAGTAGAAGTCAATCAGTGCAAGAATGAAATTTTGCTAGTACTTTAACATATCAATGTAATGTTTTTTCAGTTCACTTAAATTCAACTAGAACTTATTTAGTTAAATGTATATGAGATTATCCGAATTCTCTCTTAGAAGCAGAGTACAAAACACAGGGGCTATGCTATTGAATTAAATTAAATTAAATTAAAATAAAATAAAAATATTCTGTCACATAGATATGTCATTAACAGAAGCAGTTTGTTTAATGATCACTGACGAATTAGTTTTCTTTTGAAAATCTGAAGTTATTACTTATTGATTTAGATCAGTCTTGTCATATAGGCACTATACAGTAACAAACAGAAAGGGGCATTACAGATCAATAACTCTACTACAGTGCAAAATTTACAGTTCCATCACATAATGAGACATTACTTCATGCAAATCCTAAATATCCAAAGATATATAAAAAGAAGATTTCCTTCCTTCCTTCTTCCCTCCCTCCCTTGTAAATTCAATAGGAAAAAATATTATCCAGGTCATTCTCTTAGATTATCATTAGCATTTCCCTTTTAATTTAAAAGTCAATTTCTTTTATAGATCCAATGAAATATCCTTTCCCCCAAACAGTCTGGCAACAGGTTCACATTTATGACAATTGCAGTGTCCCAGGGTCACATAATCAGCTTTTGCGACCATCTGACAAATCAATGGGGAAAGGTGGCTTCACTTAACAACTGTGTTAATAATTTAACCACTGCAATGCTTCACTTAACGATTGTGACAAGAAAGGTCGTAAAATAGGGCAAAACCTCACTTAGTGTCTCACTTAGCAACATAAATTTTGGGCTCAATGGTGGTCGTAAATCAAGGAGTACATGTAAAAGGTGTATTCATATTTTTCAGATAAGTGCAGCCATTCATGACCCAAAGGACACTGCAACCATTTATGTTTCAATATTCCAATTTTATTGGGATTCTTAGTCACTTTAAACTTTTCCCCATTCGGATTCCAACAGCCTCTCTCAATTGCAAAAGAACCTTGATAGGATCTCTTGGACAGTCAAGGGAAGATATGTACAGCTATTATCCATGTTACCCATGATGTAATCGTCTCTATCCACACCCATAATTCCATTTCTTATATCAGAACAACATCCCAAGATTATACAGATTCAGTCCCCAGAGATTTTCTGAAATAGCCAGGTCTTCACAGGTTCTCAGGAGAATATGGGTGATCATCCTTTTTTTATAAAAACAATTTCGAACATTTATTTATTCATTTAATTTATATGCTGCCCATCTCACTTTGAAAGTGACTCCTTTGAAAGCCACATGTGTGGTACATGAATTGTTTGTTTTAAACTGCTTATAGATGATATATATACTTCTCAACTCCTATATTAAAATATATTGTGATTTTATTAAATCTATAAATTACTTTAAATTTTAGTCCAAAGCTACTCATCCACTGATCTGGAGATATATGCACAGCAGCAGCCTTCATTCTAGTTTCACCAGAAAATTTTTTTTCAACATTTCTTTATTAATATACCTTGATCTTTAAATGATAGGGAAAATCTGTACTCCATGGACTTCTATAATGGGGAGAGTATATAATTTCCAATAATACTACAAGATCAACTAATCTACTGTAATATATCTCTAAGTACTTATATTCTTAACATAATATTGTATTTGTTTCATTTTTTAAAATGATCCTGAACTTAAAAAGAAAACAACTCAGTTCCAAGGGTCCAATTTATTTGAATCTTCTACCAATGAAAAAGGAAGACATGATGATTGTAAGACTGGGCTGCATACTATTCTGTACTGTATGTGTTAATTTAGACTAGCAAATGCAGAACATTTCAGAAAATATTCATTCAGTCTCCATTACAATAACTTTATTCTATAGTATCAAGATATGTAGTGAAATGCTTACTGACCTTGTTTCAGGAAAAAAATAAGAACAATTAATTGGCTTTAACATATTAATTTCCTGTTAGATTGTGATAGTGGATAAAAGCCCAGATTCTTTGCTAGCTATTTATGATCAAAGAGAATTATACATTTTTATACTTACACAATATTTTTATTTTTATATTTACTTGAGTATTCTGATGCTAGTGTTCAATACTCTGCAAATACATTTTAATTTTTACATTCTTATATCAATATTTGTAGAAATTCTGACGTAACCATTATTTTCCCCAATATCAAACAATATGTATTTACTATGATCTTTACATATAGCTTCTCTGTTATTTACCAGGAAGGTTGTTTATAAGTAAGTTCCAAAAAGAATGCATATCAAAGCAGTCTATGTTTAAGACAGGATAGCATCCATGAGTTTGTAGAAAGAAAATAAATAATGCATATAGCAACAGTAAGCATTAATTCCCTGACAGTGAACAAGGATTTTTTCCCCTTCCCTAGAGCATTTATAATATTTGAAAAAGAAATGTTACAGTTAATATTTTATCTAAGTAGAAACCTGGATTTTTGTGGAGAATATTCCTCAAGAATACTATTTTCTATGAATATATAATATTGAATAATATACCTTTAATACCATATTTGACAGGCTGTAGATGTTTAGGGGGGACATAAAATCCTTGAGCAGACTATTAAATTCCTTCACCTTAGATTACCACAACAAAACATATCTTGACGTTGCCGAAATGTCATTTACTCACAGCTAGTATAATCCAACTATTTCAAAATGTCTATAATACAGTCCAGTGATCTCATGTTTGGATTTACAGGCTTAATTTAGTTGAATCTTCTGTGCAAATACTAAGCTTTGTTGGCAGTCCCAATGTACAATTTATCATTGTAAAAAATTATTTTTTAAAAATCTTGGTAAAATTCTACTTGGTAAAATTTTACTATAAATTTCCCATTTCCTGATTGATATTACTCCATTTTTGAACAATAGTTAGTGTTCAGTATTAAATATTGTGAATATGAGTGGAACAACTAAGCCTTAAGTGATTTTTTGTAGATGGCATGTGTGTTAAAAATCCAATTCACCCAGTTTGATAGACACTGCTGCAAATCTGCATGTTGGACCTATTCATATTGCCTTGTACATGGCTCAAAATTTTTTCCTTTACTAATGGAAATTCTATTTTACGGCTATGACCACTGTACAGTTTGGAGAATTAATTCAAAAGCAGATTGTGACATTTATGAGTTACACTGCCAATAAGAGAATGCCTAGGTGCATTGTTTGTGGTTCAATGAAAAAATCTGAAAGTTAGGTAAGATGGAAAAAAAATTCAGACATTAAATATTTCTATTCCTGGACAATAGGAATCCTCTATGTTTGTTAAAATCAGCTCTCTTAAAGTACAATATTCTAGTTTGACTTTATTCCTTGTGCTTGCATTATGTTGAATTTCAATATCGAATGGTCACTCCCCCTACCCTACTCCAAGTTACTTTACAACAGCAGTCCCGAAGCATACAAGTGTTTTTTGAGCAGTAAAAGTTTTAATGATAACTTTCAAGAGAATGTAGCCTTGTAAGAAAATAATGTATATTTTACATTAAAATAATATATGTTACATTTCTGTCCCATAAGTTGTATTTTCCAGAACATTTTATGCCTCTTTCCAAGTAACTTTGATGGGACGGAAGGTGACACTATGGGAAATGGTAGGATCCTACAGAAGATGGGCCTTGAAAATTTAAGCTTCTTCCCCAGATCTTAAAAGAAGCAAAATATGAACTAGGAACTATAATTGTTTGTGAAGTTCCTCCTTTCATAATGGCATTATAGACTGCCAAAACAAGTTAGAATGAATAGTAGACTTCACACCTTAATTCTCAGAATATTTTTGACTGAACAATCCCCTGAAGATTTCTTTACAATAATTAGTTTAGTTCTAGTGCATTGATTAACAGGAGCATAACAGCCAAGAGAATTCCCACAGTGTATCATTTAATCAAATAAACTGCCTGCATCTAACATTACGAGTATAGAACATATCAACCATTACACCACCATAAGCAGTCAATGTTTCAATAACAGTTGCTAAAACATAATTTAAAAAATTATAGCTGTTGTCACTGAAGAATTTATATCCATGGTGCTTTGCATAATATTGAATACTGTACTGCGGTTGTGAATATGCAGGCAGCTATTTTATTTTTTAATTTTCCTTCAGGTCTTTCAAAGAGAGTGGTGAATTATTTCCAAGGGATGGGTTATAACAGTGGGAAGGACTTATTTTGAGAGATTTATTTACATGTTATTACATGTAACTGTCATGTTATGAGATGAAGGCTGGGCACATAGATTTTCCATTCATTTTATACTTATAACATTCCTATGAGTTAGAGTGATTGGCCTTAAGTTATCTTATATAACATAAATAAATCATGATTAGATGTTTCCATTCCATTCCAACATATTAACTATTATACTACATACCGGTATATTGCAATTCACAATCAACAAAATTGTTCTTTCAATTTTGTTCTTTCAATATAATAAACACAAACATAGGTAGTATATTCATTAAGAAGCCCTTACTGGTGATGTCAGAAACTGGGACATAATTAACTTGTGATAATCTATTCACTTTATCTGTCACATTTCATTATTACATGCATGTTTCGTTATGCACTGTAGAAATAAACTTCTGAGTGGAGTGGGAATTGACTAAACAATTATTTTTTTAATTTTTACTTTATTGCTACCTATTTACACATGGTGACTCAAGGCGGCTTACAGGAATATAAAAAACTTCATATATAAAACAATAAAACCAATAATAATCATATAATAAATTAATAAAATAATATAATAACCCCCCTACCCCGGAGACAAAACATCATACAAGCCATTTAATGGGTTCCGTCCTGTTCTGCATTCCCCAGGCCCGCTGGCAGAACCAGGTCTTCAGCACCTTCTAGAAGAGTGTTAGAATGGGGGCCATTCTAATCTCTGGGGAATGATGTTCCAGAGAGAGGGAGCCACCACGGAGAAGGCCCTTCTTCTGGGTCCAACCAAATGTATCTTCCTAGGGGATGGGACCCACAACATTCCTTGCCTCCCCGCTCTGGTGGTTTGGATATGACTGGCAAGAGATGGTCCCTCAGATAACCTGGTCCCAAGCCATGAAGGGCTTTAAAGGTGACAACTAGCACCATGAACTGCACCTGGAAGCAAATCAGCAACCAATGCAGCTCCCGCAGGAGAGGTTATACATGTGCACACTCAGGTCTGCACAAAACCATGCGGGCTGCTGCATTTTGCACCAACTGGAGCTTCTGGATGCTCTTCAACCATATGTACAGTGTGTTGCAATAGTCAAGACGGGAAATGACTACTAGGGCATGAGTGACTGTGAGTCGGGATTGTCGGTCCAGGAAAGGGAGTAATTATGATCAATATTGGCACAAGATACTAGTGAAAGTCGAAACCCTGCAATGTGAATTAGGGGTTCCACAAACTCCAGCACTATCAGGTGCAACCAGTCATATCTTACAAGTGCAGCTTTGATTTATATGCAAAGGCTGCTATGAATAAGAATTTTCCTGGAGACGCTCACTTTTAATAAATCATTCCATTACAGGATTAGCTTGGTTAGCAACTTACGTCTTCAAAAAGCAGCAACTACCTGGATTAGAGGAGAAGAACTCAGTCTACTAGACATTCATAGAAATGGAAAACAGCAGAGAGAAAAAAGTACAGTTTCAAGCAAGTGTGAATTCAATTGTATAGTAACTGAAGGTAAACTTTCAAACTGGAGTTTTGTCTTTGTTGACTCGTATTTCTCAAAATGATCAACTAAAATGGGCAGTGTCTTCTTCACAGAAAAGTCTCTGACAATTTTCAAAAGTGCATTTGTGGTGACAGAGCTATTTGTGTGTGTGTGTGTGTGTGTGTTCACCTCAGGGCAACAGAAAAATCCTACACTTTGTGTTCCCCATCAAAAGAATTATATAGATTTCACCCTAAAAATCAAATGACAAGTTAAAACAATCAAGCTTTTTCTCTCAACAAAGAAGCACAAAGGTAATTTGAGCTTACCTCCACATACAGAATAGGAAATATTCCAATTTTATCCCCCAGCATTCCTTCTGCCCAATTATCATCTACTCTTCGGATGACAGTCAAAATTTCATCCTAAAAAATTATAAATACACAAAATAAAATTAAGATTTTAAAAAATATTTGTTTCAAAGGAAATGGGAAGAAAATTTTTTTTCTTTACATATATCTCACAAAGTAAAGCAAAAACAAACTTTTTAGGAAGCCGATGATTTTCACCAGAATAAGATAAAACTAGTTATACATTTCTAACTACTTTTCCAACTATTTAAAAGACTACAAATCAATTTTTAAAATTGCATTTAGCTATTGTTAAAAAACAACAACATGAAATGCTTTTTTTGGTGCTATCTTGATTTGTTTGTAATCTTTTATTGTACATTCAGGATAAGAACCACAGACCCTTCAGTTCAAGACTAATTTCAAAACGCATGCTTTCTAAACTTGACTCTTGTTCAAAGAACCTGATTTTCAAATAAAAACAATATAGATCCCCAAATTCTAACACATACTCTTTCTTGCAAAGAATACAATGTATCTCATGAAATGTGCTCATACGTTTTATATTAACTCCTTTACTTCTGCTACATAAAGTATTTTCTTTTTCAATTTCCTCAATTTCCTTTTTCAGCTGTAATAATTAGCCATTTCATATGCTAATTATTATAATGGAAAAAGAACAACACATTTCCTTTTATTGATCAAATCTGGCTTTTCAAATTGGCTGAAATGTTTTGTGATTCCACTAAGTGAACACTGATGAGGGATGACTAAAATAATTTTTGTAAAGTATTTCCACATACTGTAGTAAAATTTAGTTTTCATATGTTTTGTAGTCTGATTTCTAAATTTTTCAATTAAGCTGCTTTGAGTATTTCCTGATTTGGTGGCTCTATAGAGCCAAATATATATAGCCAAATAAACAAAGAAAGAAATACCAAACCCCGTTACCATTTTAAAATCTGAACTGAAGCAACTGCTTACAGAAAAATTCCAAAAAAATCCCAAACCCCTAGAACTAAAATATAATATTGAGAGTTCAGGGAATTTGAAATCCATAAAAATATACTGATGAAAAATATCAAAAATACTATGTAACACAAAAGAAAGACAGATGTTATACTGGGCTGAATTACTATCACAAACAATACTCAAACTCCATAGTCCATAGTCCATAAGCTGGTTTAGTTGTTCCTGCTTCTATATGTGTTCTTTGGCTGCTAGTCCCTTCTGTCATCTGAACTTGACATTTCAAAGCAGGTATCTGAGGGCTTGTTCCATGCCATTTTCACAAACAGAGGATAAATGCTGCCTGCTCCTTACAGAAGCCCCTCCTCTTCCTCAGTTATATTCATCATGTTGGCTTTCCCCAACACTTTTTCTTCTCCATCTGCCTAGGTGTGATGAATATTAGGACTGTACATGACCACAGATTTGAAGGCAGAAAGATGCAGGGACAGTCTGCGATTCTTATAAACAGCTTATACTTTATTGTAATTACAGTGCAACTCTTCAGAGATGATGCAGCTTCTTTAAGGAAGTAGCTTTTTGCTTTCAAATTCAAAATACTATCCACTCCAACCACTGAAGCTTCAATTTAACAGATTGCCCCTTTGACAGACTTCTGATACAACAGACCACATGTCTGTCCAGATGTTCTGGTGAAATAATGGACCAGCCTGTTGTATCAAAGCCCATAGTTTGAATGAGGCATTATCATTATATTATTTTATATTAATATTATGTTATGCCATATAGTGAAAGAAATCACCCAATTCACTTCACAGAGTTGTTGTGGGGAAAATAGGAGGAAGAGGGAGCGTCATGTTAGCTGCCTTGAGTTATTTATAAAAATAATAAGTGGAATAAAAATAAATACTGAATTTTTCGGAGTATAACATGTACCTATCTTTTTTGGTGAGGAAAAGAAGAAAAAGAAATCTCCCTCTGCATCTGAGCAATTTTGCCTGGTAGTAGGCTTGCCGAGTGTCCACTATTTGAGCGGACAGTCCACTTTTTTCACATTATGTTCACTATTTT
>JANHZT010008779.1:43744-59559 GCA_032468215.1 Stegonotus admiraltiensis | reverse complement strand
AACTCCCAGAATTCTGGGAGTTGAAGTCCACAGGGTGTGAAAGAACCAAGTTTGCCTACCACCGCACTAGCGTTATTGCAGGAAGCTGCAATTTCTTGATATACTGTGTAAAATTCTTGGACATGGTGCCAAGTGCCCTGATGACAATGGGTATCACTGTTACATGTTTCATCCATAATTGCATAGTTTCTATGGCCAGGTCGCTATATTTCGTAATGTTTTCCAGTTCTTTTTCTTTGACTTTGGTGTCTCCTGATACAGCGATATCAATAAATTGTACGCTTCTATTGCAGAGCAGTAATTTGGCTGCCAATTTATCAGTACTGTTGTAGGACATGCTCCCATGCTTCCCAAGGTTGGCCACCGGAGGGCAAGCTGGCTTTGTACCAGAAAGACAGACAAGTGGCTTTCCTACAGCAGCATCCTAGTCCCCCTCCCTTCCTCAAAGCTGCCTCATAAATGAGCGCTGCAACCGGGAAGGTTCATAGCCAGCAGAAATCTGATTGCCTGCATGGAGCACCAACTCGTCTCCCCACTGCGTAGAATATGCTTTCAAATTGCAAGGTGGGCAAAAGATGAGGAAAATGATGGGAACTCATCCTGCCACACAGTGCTAGGACTCAAACCACTGGAGCAGAGATCATATCCAGCGTCATTAAGCCACTGAGCCAATGTGCCTCTCTTTCAGAGCAAGAATAGATGTCATTAACATACAGTGCAGTTCCTCCTCCTTTTTGGTTCTTTCTCTTCTCTTTATACATAATTCCGAAGTTGATGCTCTTATGTAGACCAGAAATTTATCTGTTTAAAATTATGACTGAATTACAATAAATAATAAACACTTTCAGAGTAGAGTAGAGAAGATCAACAAGGAGGATCAAGGGAGTATAAAAAACACTGCAATAGTTGAAAGACACAATAGTCGGGTTCATAGCATTCCATGTTTGTTCTTTTTTATGAGGAATGAGCTGCATAATTTTATTAGAAATTCAATATATTTATTTATTTGTATTTCATATTTCTTAACTGCCCACCTCCCTGTCAGACATCATAACTGCTTTTTCCTTTTAATATTTGTAGCTCTAACAATCAAAATGTTAAACATATTAACAGTGAAATGTAATCAGCCTCAATACCATTTAAATTACAAGAACATTTTGTTACAAGCAATCCTTTTTTATGTTGTAGATGAGTCTGAAGAGGCTTTTTCAGCATCTTCCTGTTGTTATCCATTCACCCTGATCCGTTTCATGTAGCAACTCATTAACTGCAATTCATTGGCACACGCTCCTTTCATAAAGATGATTAAGAGCCTCTTGAAAGTAAATCCTGCTGACAGTACAGACTGACACATTCTTGTGCTTGTGTGTTAGCCTGACTCCTGCCACAGGGTCTTTAATCAGCTCAACCTTGATAAGTGTTGAGTGGGTAGAAGATACAGCCTGCTACAACACTGATCATTTCCAACTAGCTCTGAATACTTTGGAGGTCAAGCACTCTTACATTTCAAACTGTCCTCTGAAAGAGAACTCTTTTCAGAGAAAAAACTCTCAATATCAGCTGTTCTACTTTTTTTTTTCTAACCGCAACTAGAATAAATGCTATCTTCATTATATTTTTGATCAGATAACAGCAGTACTTCGAAAACCAGCTGGGAAAAGTATCAAGAAGATGCAAGCCTCCAGAATGCAAATGAGCCTTTCATGTCCCTACAATGAATTTCTTTACATAAGGGGGGGGGGAATGATTATTTACAATATATAGGTCAAAGAAACATGATCTAAAAAACCCAATTATTGCAGCTGGATTCAATTTAATTCCAGCTAACATATTCCAGTGATTTTTCATGCAAATGATTCTGTCATCATGTCAACCCTCTCTAAAAGCTCAAGGTTCATAACTGAATATGAAATGTTCCTTGAGTCCCTGGTTTAGTTGATGCAGTCTATAATATCACCCTGTGAATGATTTAAAATGTTATGCCAAACTGAAGGTGACTTCCATTTATATATCCCAGAGGATCACAACTCAAAAATATAATTGATACAACCTTCTATTTTGTTACTCTCTTAGAATTTCCTAGGACATCTTGTAGCAAAATATTCAATTGTATGTTTGCAATCTTCTATCATAACTTTGCATGTAGGAAATTAATGACTTATGAAAAAGGTTGAAATATTGTGTAAGCCTATTAACTGAATTAAAATTATGAAAAATTATTTTCCTGCAGTTTTTTTTTCAAATTATATTCTCTTATTTAAATTGCAATACTGCTAAACTTAATATTAAATTAAAATTAGTCCATACCACTTCCAAGAGAAATGTTATGTAATAGTTACAGTATTGTACGCAACAAAATAAAATATGCTAACAAATGTAATGAAGTTGTATTTCATACCTCTTCATAAGAAAAAAACCCCCCAAAACTGTGTCACATTAAAATATATTCTACAAACACAACAAATTGCTTAATGTATTAGGTAGCTTTTCCAATTTTCACTTTTGTCCCCTTGGGACCCAGGAAGAAGCTGTGAAACACTGAATTATCTAAATTCTATCATTTCAGAAATGCAAATAAACATAACTGCAGGACAACTTCATGTGATATCTACTGTCAGATTTGCAAAATTTGGTTCTATGCTTTAAGATGGATGTTGCTAATGTACAAAATTGAACATTACAT
Organism: Stegonotus admiraltiensis; assembly: GCA_032468215.1. Classification (NCBI taxonomy): domain Eukaryota; kingdom Metazoa; phylum Chordata; class Lepidosauria; order Squamata; family Colubridae; genus Stegonotus; species Stegonotus admiraltiensis. The sequence continues at coordinate 56,876 of JANHZT010008779.1, read as the reverse complement.
CAGTTTCTATATTCTGCTGAAATTCTGAGTAAGTTGCCTATTCATTTGGTCCATATAGTATGCTCCCTGGAATTTGGCTGCCTTATATTCCCCTGCAATCTCTGCCTACTCAGCGAGAAGCAATAATTCAGTCACCCTCATCGGGCAATCAGAAGTTTTCTGGATATAACCCTTGCAAACAACAGCTACTCAGAAAACTACTTTTCCACCCTCAGCTCAGCACACAATCTTTCACAACACGAAGTTTATCTCCTGTTACTCCTGTACTTCTCCTAAACGCCTGTTAATTCTCCGTAAGAATGAAATTTCAGAAAAAATGGGTTAATCCCATAGCAGGTTAAGAGTAATATGGAACACGGCTCATATGTAGGTAAAATAGGATATATTGTGTCTCGTATAATTGGTATAAAAATAATATGGAAATTTGTTCCTAATGTTATAGACCCTTATCTATAGGGATTTAAATTAAGTTCTGGGATTTGCAAAAATTCTCTTCCTTTCTAGTTACTACCTCTCTTTGGGATTGGATTCAGTAACAAAGGAAATTCCTCTTCTTCTTTTTTTTGTTTCTACCTTATCAAACACTACAACCAATGATGACGTCTTCCCAATAGTTACTGAAATGGCGCTTTTAGAACCTTTAGAAAAGGCTGTTCACAAACATTTCATTGCCTCTAGTAAGTTCTTACTGTATACTTCCTCAAAATTGCCCTCTCTTTCCTTAAGTCTTGTTTCCGTTACACATACTATACTTAATATAGGAATACTGACAGTTTCACTTTTCAACAAATAAGGTACAGTTTTATAACAATAATCCTGCCCAGCTACATGTTATTAGGATATTTAATACGCCTTGAAAAACCCACTATCCTTACAGACAACAATAAACCATGACAATTTTTTGTTAAGCTCTTCTGTATCTTCCTCTCACCAAACATTTTAGGGCAGATAATTTTTGTATATCTGATATCTCCTGAATCAGGGGTGTCAAACTCAATTTCACTGAGGGCCGCATCACAGTTGTGTTTGACCTTGGGGGGCCGAGGTGGCATGGCTAGCTCAACATCACTCATGTCGGAGGCTCCTGTGCTGGCCCACAGCTCCGTTTTTGGCTGCGATGGTCTCCTGCAACCCTCTGCCAGTGAAAACGGACTTTAGGAGTGCCACACACAGCTCTCACAAGCTATGTTTTTGGATGCAACAGCCACCTGCAATCCTCTGCCAGCAAAAATGGAGCTCTGTTTTCGCTGGCAGAGGCACCAATGGCCAGTCCTTCACTGTTTCCAGGGTGGCCCAGCAGGCCAGATTTAAGCACCTTGTGGGCTGGATCCAGCCCTTGGGCCTTGAGTTTGACACCCCGTTCTAAATCATACCGTACACAAAGAGATATCAAACTACTAGGGCAGCGGTGTCAAACTCGATTTCATTGACGGCTGCATCAGGGTTGTGTTTCACCTCGGGAGGCAAGGGTATGCCAGTGAGCATGGCCAGCTCAATGTCACTCGTGTTGGGGCACCTGTGGTGGCCCAGGCAGTGCTGGAGGCATCCATTGTCTCCAGTGGAGGAAGGTGAGACCAAGGAGAGCGCCAAACCCTTGTCTTCCAGAGGAGCCTCCTCCCTCTCAGGTCATGTGGAAGACCCCCAAATAGTGGCACAGGCTAGCCAGAGCCCTAGACAGGGAAGGGCAAGCACCCAACCCTTCCTCAAGCTCCCAGGGCACTGGTACCCCACGGCCCAACCCAGCCCGCTTCCCTAAGGGGATGCCTGGCTGCGCTTACCTCTTCCTTGAGGCTTCTGCTACAGTTCTCTCTCGCCTTGGCCAGGTTGCTCATGGTGGGAGGGGAAAGTGTGTTGGTCAGAGGGAGGCCCACTCCCTCTCCATGCAAGGAGATTCGGCTTTGTAACCAAAGCAATAGGTTGGGAGGCCACCAGGAGATGTCAGGAGAAGACAAGGGCCTGGCAAAAGGGCAGCAGGCTACTGGTGGCCAAATGCTAAGGCAGGACTCCCAGTAAGCAGTTGCTGGCTGAATTTCATGGAGCGGCAGAGCTCTGCTATTTTCCGCTATTTCCCAAGCTCCATTTTTGCTGGCAGAGGCACCACAGGCTGGTCCTTTGCTGTCTCCAGGACAGCCCCATGGGCAAGATCTAATCACTTAGATCTGATCTTGAGTTTGACACCCCTGTACTAGGGATGTTGTGTGCTGTCTCTTGCAACTTCTGCTAATTGTGAAAGTCAAATGTGCCTTCAGTTTTTTTTATAAAGTTTTTTTTTATTTTTTACAGACGGACAAACAAACATACAATGTATTTTTTTCTGAACAGAGTATTTGCCGGTTCACAGATTTTAACAATTTTTAGTCATTTCAACTAAATTCACAATTTATATATTCCCTTTTTGCCATAATAATTATTCTCTCTGTTTTTTTGTAAACCAATGTTACCTTCATCCTAACCTCTAATCTTAACCAAATTCAGTATTACCCTTCATCTCTATATTAAACCCCTAGTATTCCCTTATATTCCTTTAATGTAATCACTAATATTTTCCATTGCCAACTGTATCAATATCTAATGTCTTAATACAAATCAATTAATTATGTGGTGTTACAATCACTCACTTCTTATAAAAATAGTAAAACTTATTCCAAATGATACAATCCAACATCTTAATAAGAACCAGTTAATTATATAGCCAACTTTTCTGTTTATATAATAATATCTCTTTTTCAATTGTTTTATCAAACATATATATTTATCTCTTCAAACAACATCTTAATCATTTCTGCTTTCACTACAATCTAATTAGTTCATAATACAATATCATTTCAATTTTTCCTTTTTTGATTAAGTTCCAAATATGCAATTAAAATATTCCACTTGTTGCAATTTCCCTAATTAAATTTGAAGATATTCTAGCTGTTATCCTCTGATTTATTTAACTTATTCATGTTTCTAAAATCTTATTATTATATAAATCCCAACAATACAATTAAAAATATTCCAATTGTTAGTTTCCATAATTTTAGTTAAAAATATTCAAACTATTACATATTTCTAAAAATTATTTCAATTCATCAGTTCTTATTTCAATTCTAATTATATGTAACATTTCATTTCTTCTTTCTCTTTTTTTCTTTTTCTTTTTCTTTCCCTTTCTTTTCTTTTGTGTTTTAAAATCCTGAACTCTCCTGTTTTGCCCTGTGTCTCCCATTATTTTCCATCTCATTTCCCTCTTTCTTATTTCCCCACTGTTAGTCCCGGTGTAATCATTTTGTGTTTCAAAGACATGGACTCTTCTATTTTGCCCTGTACTTCCTGTTGTTTTCCATCCCTTCTCCCTCTTTTCTGTCTTTCCACTGTTGATCTCAGTGTAATCATTTAAGTTTTTTGTATTCTTTCTATTCCCCCACTTTCCCCCTCTTTGTCTCTTTCCAGCCTTTCAGTTTTGATGCAAAAAGTACTGAACAATTAGTAGAAATATATGAAAAATTGCCTTAAACACTGATTCAAGGACAGATGTTTAAGACATGACTGATGTCTGTGGTTTGGAACTGCTTATCTGTGATATTAGAACCTTAATGAAATAAAATAACTATTCCACAATTATTTGAGGGTGATTGTGACTTGGGACAAGTAATTGGATCTTCTAATGGGATCTTCTAATTGTGGTTCTTTCATCATTTCTCCACAGCCACTAAATATGTAATTCCCCCTCCTCAATGCCTGCCTGAGTACTCTTTTTAAAATTCTGCAGAACAAAAACTATTTTCCTATAATATTCTACTGTTTGGAGGACAAGACAGCAAATCAACTGACAAACATGCGCCAAACTAAAATGTACAATCTTATTCCCACAGAGGGAATCCAAATATGGCAAAAATTCACAAATATTCCACACTAACATGTAATTTTAAAGAAATGAGAAAGGTGGAAATACATGCTTATAGATTGGCTTGCAAAGATATAAAATAGTAGTTCTATTCTCTCAGAGGAGAGCGAATCAATAAAATAAACGCCCAATTACAAAGCAACCACATGGTTAAATGCAAATTCTTCCCAGTCTTCCAACCCTTTTTTAATTCTGATTTTCCCTCGAAAGCTTAGTTTCATTTTCTCGAATGCAGTCAGTGTTATCTTTTATAACAGAGTTTAGGCTGCTGGAATCATTGCCAATAATTCCATGTGATATTCTTTAGCCACAGTTCAGTCAGAGGAGCAGTGCAGATTTTATTATATTATTTTAGACTGAGAGCATCTTCCATTAACATAATGGAATATTTGATTATATCTGGATAGTTGGAATCAGTTACTTTGTGGTTTACAAAACTACTGATAATGAGCCTGGCTTTTCAAACTTTAGAAAGCTTCACTATCAGGACTTCTTTTTTTAAAAAAATGCTGTACTGTATTATGGGGAAAGTTTGCCCTAATGTATATTATGTTAATTTAAACTCTATGAATAGCTGTTCCAAACGGATTTGTAAGTGTACGTTAGAAACAATGAGACAAAGTAAGCTACTTTCTAATTTCTACTTTCTGGCTTGAATCCTGCAAAGAAACAGTGAACATTAAACTAATAATTTCTAAAGGACTAGCTATGTTAAGCAGCTAAAACAAGTAGTATCATAATTGGTGATCTAATATAGCTATTTGGGCAGTGATATTTTCTGCTTATGACTTGGCTAGGCTAGTTAGCTTCTTCAAGCATTCAGTGTAATTTCTAACCTCATTTCACTGACACTCTGCACTATTTTCAATAAGTAAGATAAAATAAAAATGTTGTTCCTATAAGCCTTAAGGCATCATTCCCACTGAGGCACTTCAGCTCTGTGGCTTGATGATATGAGAGAGATGGGGGAGGGGGAGAGAGGAAGAGAGAAGGAAGGAGGAGGAGGAGGAGGAAGAGAAGAGAGAGAGATCCATCCTCATTTTTAAAGAAGAGAAATTGCCCAGATTTGATGCATGCAATAAAATGGGCTCTAGTCCATGAAATGTTATGTTTCATTACTGTTAATACATAAGATATTCAGAGTCTTTGTTACACTTATTGCATTTATTAAATGATAATGAAACATAATCAAAGTTGAGGTGAATAGGGAAAAGACACATTAAAGTACAGAGAGGCTGGTTTAATATTCCTGTTCTATGACAGTGTTAGAGAGAAACAAGCTCTAATTTCAGTTTGGATCCTACGGACGTCTCAGTTTCTACAGGTGTATTTGCAGATGGAAGGCAAGCAAAACAGCAACTCTTTCAATGAAACCTTTTTGATATGCACTGCCCATATGACTCACATAAAAAAGGATGGTGTTTTAATCATCTGGTTGTTATAATCATCTTGGCTTTTTTGGGGGGGGGAACACCCCCCCAATCTGCAGTTGTCTCTGGTCTCCTGGAACATAAGATATAATGCAAAATTTAGATTTGTCCAGCAATACTCATGTTTTGGTTAGCTGTCTTCAACAAGCTCAAAGTGGGAGGGCTGTTTGGAAATTATGATTAGCTGAGATTATTGAAGAATATGTCTCTGATTTCAGTGTTATTTTCTGTGGTGCCTTTTGTTGCCCTTCTGAATCTTGTTCAAAGTGTTGGTTGAAGTACTATATATTGTGGCTGCAATAGGCTTGCTCTTGCACAACTCTGAAACTTTCTCTGGATGGGCTACTCCATACCCCTTTGCTGTCTAAAGTGCATTAGATATATTTGTGATGCAGAGTTCTTGGTATTTGTTCCTAAGTGTTTTTCTCTGATTAGCTTCTTTAGAGCATTTTTTAAAATTTAAGTTAATGTTCATGTACATTGCTACAGACTAATTTGGTCACTGCGTGTTGCAATGTCGCAGGAAAGTGGTGGGTGCTGGGACTGTTTTTTGGTTATGTATGTTATGATCATTTGTTTCTTTATAGCCTCCTTGGCGGTCCCTGCTTCCTGATCAGAATAAACTACAGAGAGGACTTCTCTCCTCATAAAATATAAAGGAGATTTAATGAAGGTGGGAACATACAGGGAGCAGCTCAGAATCAGAATCAGAATCAGAAATGAGCTGGAAGGGACTAGAAGGGACTGGAAGACCCTTGGGATTCTTCTAGTCCAGTGGTAGGCAAACCTGGCTCTTTCACACCCTGTGGACTTCAACTCCCAGAATTCCTAAGACAGCCAAGCTGATTCTTAAAGTCTGATTCTGTACAAGAAACTGGATTGCCCTGTAACAATAAAAAAAGAATATTTGCAGCTCAGGGTTGAAATGCGGGGCCCTTGGTGCTCTTTGAGCTTGGTTGTTTTCTTGCAGACATTTGATTATCCAACTAGGTAACATCATCAGTGCTAGAAGAGAGTGGGGTGCTTGGAGATGAGGAGGAGGAGGAGGAGGAGGAGGAGGACTGAGGGGTCCTTGGTGCCCTCTCAACTTGGTTGTTTTCTTGCAAACATTTCATTACTCAAATTAGGTAACATCATCAGTGCTGCATCACTAGTTTCATTACCAAAACTACGTAACATCATTACTGCAACCGTGTATTTAAGTTATGCTTTCATTTAAAAAAAAATAAAAAATCAGAGAAGCAGTATAACTGTTAACTCAGTCAACTGTTCTGATGTGAAACTCTACTCACCTAACACCTGAATTATCAGCAAGGTAATTGAAAGCTTCCTTTGCTGTGTTGATTTGCTTGTGAAAATGCAGCTCTCTCCAGGTAGACTTACTGGGTGCTTATGCTGATATCCTTTAGACGGAAAAATCTTCCACAGGTTCACATTATATTTCTTCCCTACTATGAACTGTTTTTGCTGTGCCTTTCTGTATTTGATTGTGTTGTCTTTTAATTACTGAAATCTGAGTAATAAAATGGACTAACCCAGTTCTCTGCATACCAATATACATGCTATTATTGTAAGTATTAAGTAGTAATACAGTATATTTTCACTGGGAAATTCTGATGTCTATTCCAAATCTTCCACATTCCACCTCCATTCCAGGAATAGGCCATGCAACCCCAAACTCAGAAGTGTATATTTTTACACTTTTGAAGCAAGAAACGTAAATTCTGCAATGTAGCCTCATTGTTTGGGGGGGGGGGAATTGTCTCCCAAAATCCAGGGAAAAAATTGCCTCATACATATGTGTAAGAAAATCCTGGCCACTTGGCATATTCCTCTCCCCATCATGACAAAGTGTGTCTTCCAGCTATCAAACCCTTCCAGCCCATTGCTGCCTTACTCCACTACTTTGGATGATGGGATTCCAATAGGCTTTCTGGATAAATAGTAATACAGGTAGCTCTTGGTCACTGACTATTCTTTAATGACCGTTTGAAGTTATGACAGTGCTGAATAAGGATATTTATGGATTATATTGCAACTACTGCAGCATCCTCTTGGTCACATGATCACAAGCGGGGCACTTGCAATCAGAATGCATTTACAATGGTTGCAGCATCCCACAGTCATGTGACTGCCATTGGTGACCTTCATAGCATGCTTCTGAAGCAAACTCAATGGAGAAGCCAGCAAGAAGTTGCAAGTCACAGTCACATGATGTTGCACTTAATGACCCATCATGATTAGCTTAATGACCACAGGAAGAGCTGATGTTTTAAGTCAGGTGCGGTCATGGATATTTCACTTTACAGCCATGTAACTTCGTGATGAATTTGCCAGTTCCAATTGTTATAAGTGAAAACATCATGTATAACACCAAGTCTCAGTTAAGGGTCAGAGCTCATATATTAAAATAGATGATGTTACTCTGATCAGATATTTACACAACCATTTTTCCACATGCCGTAGAAACTGAGATGAAGCTTAGTGCTTAAAATAAAGGAGCATTTTCAATAGCAACAGATATCTATAGCTAACAACAAAGTAGGAAAGTAAAAATTTGCAAAAATAATCCTTCCCTTTACACAGATGGCAAAATGGATTTGATGCATTGCATGCATTGGCTTGGTGGACAGACTGCATTCCAGTGGAGCATGAGGCTTTCTCTTGGGAAATTTGTGGTAGAATAGAGCTAGAAGGGACTGTGGAGGTCTCCTAGTCCAGCCCCCTGCTCAAGCAGGAGATCCTATACTATTTCAGACAAGGGCTGCCCAGTCTTTTCTTAAAACCCACCAGTGATGAAGAACCCACGAGGCAAGCTGTTCCATTGGTTAATTGTTTTCACTGCTAGGAAGTTTCTCCTTAATTCCAGGTTGCTTCTCTGATTAGTTTCCAACCATTGCATCTTGTCCTGCCCTCTGATGCTTTGGAGAATAATTTGACCCCCTCTTCTTTGTGGCAGCCCCTCAAATATTGGAATACTGCTATCATGATACCCCTAGTTCTTCTTTTTCTTCAGACTAGCCAAACCGAAATCCTGCAACCATCCTTAATATGTTTTAGTGTCCAGGCCTTTGATCATCTTAATTGCCCTTCTCTGAACTTTTTCCAAAGTCTCAACATCTTTTTTTTGTCACAACATTCCTGATGTTATTTTTTGGATTGATTTATTCACTGCAGGAGTAATGTGGCAGTGCATAATGTTATTGGTAAGTATTGTATTCTTTAGGCTTGAAAGGAACACAGTGGGTTAGGTTGTATGTAGATGTTGTCTCTTGTTTCTTTTGTTATTCAGTATTGTTCATTTTGCTGTGCGACACTACAAAATACTGACAAAGCTATTCAAGTGTTATATACAGTATAAGAGCCATTTGTATGTTTTATGTTGGCTTCAGATCAGTTAGCTCATTACATACATCATGGAATGGGAAACAGCCTTTGAGAATCCTCCTCAGCGAGGAAGAAATTTCAGAGCTAAAATATCCCCCAGAGATCAGCTTCTGCTTGACAATCTACAGAGAGGAAAGACCATCCTAATGTTCAACTGAAATCTTTTGTTCTGAAACCTATGCACATTAGATTTTATTTTATTGATTTTATCTATCAAATTTAGACTCTCCCTCATAGAGGAACATAGATTTTTATGCAGCGGCATTTTTGTGGTTGGTCTTATGTTATTTGAGACAAACAGTGATGCACACTGATAATGTTACCAAGTTTGGTAATGAAACGTCTGCAAGAAAACAACCACACTCAGAGAACACTAAGGACACCACAGTCTAACCTTGAGCTACATTCTCTTTTCTGAAAAACTCTCAATCTATCTTAGTTTATAAAGCAAACAACTAAGTATATGTGACCAAATATGTTATTACTTGTAATTCCAATACTGAAAATATGTTACTGTGATCATTTTAGTTTCATCATGAGAATGTGGGTAATATAAATTAATATAAATCTGATATTGAACCTACAGAAGGCATAGCCAGATGTTCAAAGTAAAGGATAAATGAGCTGGACAATTAGCAAGGCAAATATCTATATACAGAAATCAGGAATTGGCATAGGTTTGCCAAAGGTTTATTAAACCATAAACAGTTCAGTACAATCATCATTTACTTTTGCTCAATTTTGTAATGCAAAGATATAAACCAAATCATAGCATGCAATATTCAAGTCTTAATTTGTCTCTATTTTATTTCTAAGGTTCAACAGATAACAAACTGTTGGATAATGTAAACTGTCCATCAGGATTTGATATTCTGGAAGAATCAATGTAAAATGTGCTGGCTAATGATGTTGGAAATGCTAGATTAAATTACACTGCAATAAATTCCACCCTAAGGGAGATGAAGAACAAATGTTTGGGGGAAATGGGATCATTTATCCACATCCAATATCTTAATAGTTTAGAGCTCTTTCCCATCAGAATACACACATGGTTCAATCCATAAATGAGCAAACTATTATATGTGCATGATATAGACATGAATGACATGTGGTGGGTCTGTGTATATGTGTATGCAACTCTGTGGCCATCTGAACTTTCTCCTTGAAATATCAAAATGCCACTTCCTATCTGTTGTTGCCAATGATAGGGACAATGTGATTTAAACTAAAGTTCATCATTTATATATCAGATTCCAGAAAGGAAAATTAATTTTAGTTAGTTGTTATAATAATCTGGAATTATCTATGTATAACATTTATCTATTATTGTCATTCAGTTGTTCAGTCATGACTGACTTTTTGCAACCTGACAGGTATCATTTCACCTGGATTGTCTCTCGGTAACTTCTTTTATAAGCCCCTGCTTGTGTCATCAGTAAGTATATCTTGCATTTTGTGGGTCTTTTTTTTCTATTGACTTTAATTTTTCTCACACCAGGTCTTTTGTAATGACTCGTGCTTTAGCAAAATATTTGAGGTTTAGTCTCACTATTAGTATTTCTAGTGAATAGCTTGGTTTTACATAATCTAGTACTGAATTATCTGTTCTCAACAATTTTCTCCAGCATTTCAGAATTTGAATACATCCATTTTCTTTCCCCAGTCTTTCTGATGGTCCAACATTCACAGCCATGTATTACAATTAATTCCAAGAGCAGGTGGTAGTCTTGACTCAGAGGACCTTTGCACGACTGTGGGTTGCATGCCAGTTACACCCTTTCCAGGACCAACAATCCCTACTCACAATCATTCATGCCCTAGTCACCTACCGTTTTAACTATTGCAATGGGCTCTACATGGGGCTGCCCTTGAAAAGTATCTGGAAGCTCCAGTTGGTTCAAAATGCAGCAGCCCGCATGGTTTTGTGCAGACCTCAGTGCGGGACTTGCACTGGTTGCTTCTGGAAGGGGTGGGTATTGAACTTAATCAGATATGGACAAACTACTCCCTGATTACTATTAATGATGACTCCCTTCCATAATGAGGAAGATCCTATTAAATCTGTTTGCCCCAGGTGCCTATGGATCATTTGGGCTTTCAGAGGATGCTTGAGAAATATCTTGAGAATCTGGTGGGCAATTTGATCAAGACCTTGGTTACCACTGGAATAAACGTAACTAAGGCACTTAATCTGATTGCACCATAGTGTCCTCTTCACAACAACTGCTCAATAAAACAGATGTCAGCTGTGTCCAGGAGAGCTTCTGTTAGGTTACACCTGAGGCAACTGCTGAATTTAAAGGAGCTGCTCATAATCATGCATAATTTGTCACCTCTTACTTGAGTTGGAAAATGGGCTGTGTATGATGTTGTCTTTGGAAAACATTCAAAAGCTGGTACAAAATGAGGTGAACTAGACAGTGAAAGGTGTATCCAGATACTCAGGTGACCCCATTGTTTCAAGGGCTACATTGACTGGTAGTTGGTTTCCCGATACAATTCTTTAAGACCCTACATGGTTCTATACTGGTTTATCCAAGGGGCTGACTTCTCGGTTGTGTCAGATTCAAGAGAAGTAACTCCCTCCAGGTCACATCTATACAAAATTGTCATCTGAGGAGAAGTCAGAAGGAGGCATTTTCAATCACCTTCCCAATGTTTTGGGATTCCCTCCCTATAGAAATCTGGTCTATAGTTCTCACTGCGGTGAAAAACTGCAAAGCTACAAGAAAAAAGCCACCCACATTCTAATTTATTTGTGCAATTTTAACTATATAGCATAATTGTAACCCTTTGCACCGTAAGTATTCAAAACACCTCTCAGTTTTCCCAGCATAAACCATATTCAATTATTACAATTGTCCTGATACACTTATATAATTTTGTTGAGAACTGTAGCTTGTACATTGAGAATCCACCTTGTAACAGTCATGAAAAATTATCAGGCTTTCTGAGATCATAATTAGTTTACATGAACATGAAATGAGGAGACAGAGCAGGTTCCATTTTCCAGAGCCCATTCACATTGCCAGTTTTTCTTAACATCAAACAGACCCTAGTAGTCACTAGCTCACTGTAGAGCACAGCAGAAAAGAAAGGATATTCTATCCCAAATCGTTTGTACACTACTACACCAATCCCAGGCACTGCTGGTCATATATGAACACAGAGCAATAAAAGTATATTTGGCTTTTTCTCAGTCTGAACCCAGACTAGAATTTCCTGCCTAGAGAGTTGTGCTTTCTCTTAATGCTCTTTGATGTTTTAATTCCTCTTCTAGGTTTTACTTTTCAAATGTTAAGCCTTACTGCTTTGTCCTTCTTTTTCATAATTAGGGATTAAAGAATTTAATTATATTTTGATTGTATTATTACTATGTTTAGATAAACATGTTAGTTTTCCATGAACCTTTGAAAAAAATGGAAACTTTTTAACAGAATACAGATACATAAACTATCACTCTGCTGATATTGTGAGAAGTAACAATAAAAAGCGAGAAGCCTCAAAATAGAGCAAAGAAACATATGAGGAATCTTAGTAAGTTATATAGAATGCCCAGCATATTTTACTATACATTTTATCAGACCACTGGAAGAAAGAACCAAAATGTTTTATGGTATTTAAGTGGCTTTTGTTTCTAAGCTTTTGCCTTTCAATTATGTTTTTTTACTTCACTTTTTGAGGCAAAAGAATTGTCCAAGGATTTGTCTGATAAATATTCACAAGTCCTGAGTACATGAAGCATATATGAGTATGAGACCTCCCAAATATGTTTCCTATACAGCACTATGAAATAATTGGAACATTTTTCAAAATGTACTATGTAGTTTTTATCTCCAATGTAATAATAATATAAATATTCTAGATTTTAGCAATAGGTTGTGGGAAGAGAAATGCACTTTATAATGTTTTAGCACTGTATATTTTCATATCCAATATTGTATGGAATAATCCCAGGGTGTTCACTATCTATAATAGTGTTGTGAGTTGAGGATGGGTTTGAAAAAGAATTTAATATAACTAAAATTGCTGTAAATGATTCTTAAGGCAAAAAAGCATCCCTTGTTAAAGAAATGTCAGATCAAATATAGTTTAAACGATAGTTTTAGGATATGACGCCAAGCTCAGTTTGTGCACTATAAGTCAAAAGAAGTTTGCAATCATAATGTTCTCTCTCTAGAAATGCATCCTGTGATGAGTGGATTTTGACTTTCTGCTGACCATTATGCACAACATTATATAATACAATAAATCTCCAGTGATTTACTTCAAAAGGGAACTAGAGGGAGCCTTGGTGGCGCAGTGGCTAAAGTGCTATTAAAGTAAAGCCAGCTGCCTGCAATTACTGTGAGTTCAATTCTCACCAGGCTCAAAGTTGACTCAGCCTTCCATCCTTTCGAGGTAGGTAAAATGAGGACCCGGATTG
>JANHZT010008779.1:11066-22850 GCA_032468215.1 Stegonotus admiraltiensis | reverse complement strand
TGTTACTATGCCATATTATCATGAGAGAAAACTAAAACAAATTGGAAGGAGGATCCACTTATTATCAGTGAGCAATCGTGTGCCTTGCCCACTCCGAAGTAATGCAAGAGACTCCTGCCCCAAAGGTGCTTTTTCAAGAGGCAACTGGACTTTCTGGAAACCAAGAAAGTCCAGTTGTCTCTTGAAAAAAGCACCTTTGGGAGAACCATGACCTGGATGACTGAAGAATCCCCATAGACAAGAAACTCCTGTGCACAATGAACTAACAAAGCACCCTTTCCCACCCAGGAGAAGCAATCATTAGATCCATTCACACCACTTAAAGATACTAGCTGGTCTCACTCACCTCACAAGATATCCTTAGGTAATCATCCAGATTTAAGGAAAGATCACATGCCCCCAGAAAGGCAGTAAAAAAATCAGATAGAATGCCAAGCCCCAGGAATAAAAGTACCACAAAAAACTCTGTGTGTGTGTGTGGGTGGGTGGGTGAGACGACTCTGTAGAAGCTCAGTCTGTACAGACAGAAAGTCTAGGTGTACTGCTAAGGCTTACAATGTAACAAGCTTAACCCAGAGGCAGTTCCTGAAAACACTTCATATTCAAACAGTCTTTGGATACTTTCTCTTTGGGTACTTTCTCTTAATAATGAACTCCCTTGATCATATAGTAACCATAATAATAACAGTAATAAAAAAATCACTGTCTGTTGTAGACGGAAATTGGATATGAGCCCTTAAAGACTTTTCAATTGAGTTTATTTAATAAAAATCTTAAAAAATCTTATTTCTAGAAAACGGACTACAGTTTTTATATGGAATGCAGTTTTGTATTTCCTATATAATTATTCTTCATTAGAAAAAAGTTTAAAGACTAAAACAAAAAGCAGTATAAAATCATACTTTAAATTTCAAATAACAGTTCCCGTGAAATCTCAGAAAGAAACTCAAATAGTTTTAATAGATTTAGGAATTTTATTTCAAGGAAGATTGCCATGTTGCAATTAAGGACACCACACATAGGCTGGTGTCCAATTCACACAAATGCTTGCCAAGGGCAACCCATTAATAGGCAACCTTGCATGAATTTATTCTCAGATCTGTATTCTAGCCAACATATTAGCCTACTCTTCTTCTTTTCATCAAAATTAGCAAAAATTAATGGACAATAGAATCCCCTAATCCTATTTTGATGGTAACATCTAAATCAATTATAGTCCTGACTTAAACCCAGTGTACAACCATTAAAAACCAGACAGATTTATTGATCTCTAGTCACAGGCAAAGAAATATGTTATATTGTGATGTAAGGAAATGCTACTCTGACATTTTACTTCTTTTTTATTCTACTAACATAAACTCTCCAAAGTGACAAAATAGTATAATTATGCTCAGTCAATTTTAAAAATTGAAATACACTCCATCAAAAGAATATTAAAAACTGTAATTATCTAAGGTCAGATACCTACTAAACCAACTGAATCTGCCTTGGCAAAACTCAACACTTTTTAACTAGTGATTTCTTTACATTTCCCCCCCACCCCCCACCAAAAAAAGATGCCCTATGTTTATGCATTCAAGGAATAGTTGCATTCATATTTATGCTTCTGTGCTGGAATCAATCTGGAAGAAACAAATATGTACCCATTTCTCCAAAGCATATATTTTAAAGATTTATCTCTTGATACTTCAGTTCATAAATTGGCATTAGATTTTTTTTCTGATTCAGATCAAATTATAAATAGGTTTATTACAAGAAAAGACAAGGAATTATGGGCAATGTTTGTTCAGTAGTATGGATACAATGTTGGGGAGTGGGGAGAGAAGAAGGAAGGAAAGCAATATTATTCTGCCAAATTCTGCAACAATAAAAGGAATAACTATGATTATAGAATTCTCACAATTTAGCTAACTTATGCAAGATTTTTGAATGTATGTCATAAAGCTTTATTTTCACATACTATACCCGTGACGGCGAACCTATGGCACGTCTGCCACAGGCGGTATGCGGAGCCATATCGGTTGGTATGCAAGCGTTGCCCTAGCTCAGCTCTGGCACGCGCATGCCTTCTAGGCCCACTGAAGTTGGGAAAAAGGCTGTTTCTGGCCTCCGGAAGGTCTCCGGGTGTGTGTGGAAGGCCCATTTTTTGCTCCCCCCAGGCTCCAGAGCCTTTCTAGGAGCCTGGGGAGGGCGAACACAGCCTTCCCCACCTCCCGGAGGCCCTCTAGAGACGGGAAACAGGCTGTCCAATCTGTTGCTCAAGCAGGAAACCCTATACCAGTGATGGCTAACCTTTTTGCTATCCCATGCCAAAAGCAGGAGGAGCATGGGGGGTTGCACACACATGCGCAGAGATGCTGGGGCACATTGAATTATGGGTGTGAGCATGCATGCATGCGACCCCCCCCACGCTCCCCCTTTTGGCACATGATGACAAAAAAGTTAGCCATCTCTGCACTATACTAAAAATATGTATGAGGGTACAATCGACATCGTAAATATGCTTTTGGAACCTCAAATAAATATACATACCTATTCAAGACCATAATAAAGCATCTTTCATTCATCCATTGAAATAAATAGAGAAGGTAGTCCTCGACTTACAATAGTTCACTTAGTGACAGTTAGAAGTTACAACAGCACCAAAAAAAGTGACTTATGACCATTTTTCACACTTATGATTGTTGTAGCATTCCCATGGTCACGTGATCAGAATTCAGATGCTTATAATCTTATAGTCTTATAATCACTTTTTGTGACCTTCTGACAAGCAAAGTCAATGAGGAAGTCAAATTCACTTAACAACTGGGTCACTAATTTAACAACTGCAATGATTCATTTAACAAATGTGACAAGAAAAATCGTAAAATGGAGCAAAACTCAACAAACATAGCATAAACATAAATTATGTGCTCAATTGTGGTAGTAAGTTGAGGACTACCTGTATTATTCTGCTTTGTGCTACCTACAATCCTTGGGATGCTATGAGGTAGGGTATAAATCAGCATACTCTCTTATGCCTGCACTAACAAGTATTTTTCTGGCTTAACTTAGTCTTTATTTTCATTTGGTGGAAACAGACTCCAAAGGGAGAAATTCAAAGTAGATTTTAAAAATACAAAAATCATAATTACCTCCAACTTCTTTTGCAAAGGCCAATGTGTACATGCTGCTAAGGCGACTTTAAAATGTAAGTCAAGTATCTTATCTGTAATTTGCAATGGAATATCTCCTATCTGTCTTCCTCAACCTGGTGCATTCTAGGTAGGAGTCCTATAAATTCCATCATTTCCAAAGCTGGAATATTCTAGATTAGGGGTCTGCAACCTTAAATACTCAAAGAGCCATTTGGACCCGTTTCTCATAAAAAAGAAAACACCAGGAGCCACAAACCCTTCCCGTGCCTGACTATTTCTTGAGAGGCCACAAAACTAGCATATGTAGTTGAATTAAACTTTGTTTTCTTCTGAAACTTTTCTTTTCTTGGATTTATCCATTGTTGGGCTACCGGGGGGTTTGAAAAGCTCAATAAATCATGTGCTGGCAGGTGTCGCACATTGGCAGTTGTGACGCATATTTTGAGTGACAGGGAGCCGCAGCAGAGAGGTGAAAGAGCCATATGAGGCTCCAGAGCCGCAGGTTGCTGACCCCTGTTCTAGATGTATTGGGAGACAAATTCTCAAAATACCTAGCTAGAATATGGCTACTAGTCACAATGTTTTATTATGCTCATACCAACACAATTCCTGATATCTACCAAACACTCATTCATTGCGAGATAAGCAACTATTGTTTCTATCAATTATTATTATTATTATATTTATAATTATTATTACTGTTTCTGTCAATTAAATTATTCTATCACTTTCCACTGTAATTCAATTTCACTACATTTAGGTTTAATTTACAATCATATTGATTAAAGTAATCTACTGAAAAAATATACAGAATTTTAGAAGACATTGGTGATAATGTCCAAAGTTATGATCAAGTTCCTGGTAAGAAGGGGTTACCAAGCCATCTCCATATATTAGTGTTTAAAACCCATGTCTGCTAAGAAAATGATAAAAAAGTGGCAAAAGCCTTCAGACAGTTTGATCTTATTGTAGATCCAAAGTCCATAGAGAGTGTTGGATAACTGCAGGATCTAGGGATCTATTCACTGCCATTTTGGGGATTCCTAGCTTGAGGAAGGGATATGGATTGGCTATCTTTGTCTAGTAACTCTTTTAACATCTATTCACTAAAATTATTTTTGCTCTTTCCCCAATTTCTGAGCCTATAGTATTGCCTTCAAATTCTAATGAACCAACTGGCTCCTGACTTGTCATTAGGGTATCCACATTAGCATCTTTCAATATTTTTGTATATTTCTACAGAAGAATGGAATTGAAACTTACTGTACATTAAAGTCTGTTTTCTTCCATCATATAGGTTCTGTAGCACCAAAACACCCCCACAACTTAGAAATGATTGTTTTGTCTTCCTCTTGATTTCTTCATAGACACAAATCTTTGATCAAACTGATCATACATTTAGATCAAATAGATCATATACACAGAAAGAAAAATGATGTGAAATCAATCAATGAAATAATCTTATTCAGTCACAGACCAGCAGATAAAATATAAAAGTCACAATTAATTAGGATAAAAAATAAAAAATAAAATTATAGCTAGAATGAAGGAAAATGCTACAACTGGGATGCAGAAGACCTGACTTCTAATTTGCTGTTTTAGAGATGTAAAGGGAAAGTTTTTCTCTCAAGAATGGAATTGTGCCATTCGCACTACAATTGCCTCTCACAATGAGATTGCTGAACAAAACAATACAGCTGTTTCTAATACAATGAAGTTGATTCATTTGTCCGGTTCTACAGCAACATCCCTATAAATATGTAGGTTTCTGAACATGACAGTATGTTAGTTTTTCCCAGGCTGATGCTTGCCAGATGTATTGGACTAAAATGCACCATTTCTAGCCAGCAAGAATATTGTATTTGCTGACTGGGGATTATGGGAATTGTATTCCAACACATCGGGTGGCCCAGAGTGAGGATGGCTGCCATAATGCAATACGTCATAGCAGATGCCAGGATTATATTTTGGAACACAAAGAATTGGAGTTTGGCCTAATACTGAATAGATCTAGTGATTTCTTATGCTTGGCGAAAAATTGTTTTGGCAAAAACCAAAAATATAGGCAATATCAGCAATAGCACAAGCATCAAGATTATCTAATGAAAATTTCTGCTTCTAATGTGTTATTAAGCATTTCACTTATAAACACAATCCACTAATTAAAACATTATTTTAACAGCAGGTGGAGGGAAATTCTCCTGCTCCCTTGTATACAGAAAGTTAAATGTTATATACAGCAGTTGCAAAATAAATGTGCCATGCCCCCATCAGAGTCTGAATCTGTGGGGGAAGAGGAGCTGGAACAAGAGATTGAGAGGGCATTGGCCTTGAAGGAAACTGGGGAAGGGCAGAGTCAGTCCGGGCAAGGCTTTTCAGGATCAGAAAGGCTTGCAGACAGGGAGGAGCAGGAGAGACAAGAGCTAAGGCGAAGAGCAAGGACCACTCCCTCCTGATCCTAGAGCATGGAGAGAAGAGAGAAGGCGAGAACAACACAGACTGAGCCAGCTATGAAGGAGGAGAGTGTCCCGCCCCCCCTTCACAAGGCACACCTGGGGATTGAGATGTAAGGAGGTGCTGGTGGGAGGGGCATTTGTCGGGAACAAGCGTTGAATCTGTGGAGTCTTGTGTGCACTTGCCAACGCCTGGAGATTATTGTTTGGCTAACCTGGTTTACTGGATTGCTGGCCCTGGTTACTGTTTGGCTAACCTGGCTTACTGGACTGCTGGCCCTGGTCACTGCTTGGCTAAACCTGGCTTATTGGACTGCTGGCCCTGGTTACTGTTTGGCTAACCTGGCTTACTGGACTACTTGCAGTCAGAGGCTGCAGAAGGTGCATGTGAGAGCTTTGCTCAAGGACTTATAGTAAACGTGGGAATGTTTGGGGGCAAAGTTGGAGCAATAAAGGGGAGTTAGACCTGTTCTCTGGCTGTGTTGATTTCGTGCCATGCCCCAGGTCATCACATAATGTAAATGAGGTTTTTTGCTACTAAACAATGTGCTTCTCCTTTTGCTGGGTATTTCATTATCAGGTAGATTTGCCAGATGTTAGCCACTCTTCAATTTCACCTCATTATTGTTGTTTTTTGTTGTTAAATTGCTTGGCAACATGTGGATGTAGACTAGTCAGATGTTTCAAGTAAAATCCATGCAGTTCATCTTCACCTGGTGCTGACCAATTCTTGATCTTCCTTATCCTTTTCTCCACCATTTTTGCTGTTATTCTGAATTCTTGCATTTCATCTTTTTTATTCTTATCAACCTCCTTTAATCAAGCAACATTCTTGTTGTACTTCTTTGGGTTATCCCATCTCTGCACCCCCACAACTGCACTGTTTCCTCTTCATCAGGTACTAATTGATTCACTGTAGTCTTTCCATTGATGGATTGGTAGAAATGTTTATGATTAGATTGAAGTGGGAGTTTCTTCCTATAATTTGCAATTCAAGCTTCATTTCTGCTGATCTTCTTGGCTACAGATATTATTTGCTGCTTTATTATTTCTGTTGCTTCTTGATCTTCCTTGTTTCTAAGTGGTATTTCCTGAGGATTGATGACAACTCACCATAGCCAACTTGCTGTGGCCAACTCACTGCAAGACCAATCACCATGGCCAACTTGCTGTGGGACAACGAAAGTTACACTAATGCCATGAGAAAGTTACACTAATGTCCAAGAAATATTAGAGTAGAATAATGGAAGAAAGGATGCCAAAGGAAGGACAAAATGAAATATGAATGAGGAAAAAATAAAATATTTTTAAATTAGTTTAAATAATTAAATTGAATTGTTCAAGTGTCCTGTAGCAAGTTGGCCATGGTGAGTTGCCTGCAGTGAGTTGTCCCATTCTGATTTCTTGATTAGGTATTTTTCAGTCTTTTTATTTTTCAACTTCTTTTCTTTCATCTGTTCTAGCTTGCTGATCTGACTTTCCAATCTGATCTTCCATTTTGGTGGCACACTGTTTGGCTTTTTTCTTCTTTGTTGATTTTTCATCCCAGGTATTCAGTTATAACTACAGTTGTGCTGTACATTAGTTGGTTTGTTTCTTGCAGTGAGCTGGTGCTTATATTTGATATTGCAGTATTGGCATCTTGTAATACTTGTGCTAGCTGTTTCTGTAGAAGAAGCTTCAAGGTAAGCAGCCTTATTCTGAAGTTTTTGTTTTGTTCTAGATGCTCAATTATTTTTTCTTTCAGTTCTTCTACTTCTTTAGTTAGAGGTATTTGTTCTTTCTGAGGCAAAGGAAAGGATGCCTGGTTTCCAAATGAAAACAATTCTATATTTCTGCTGGATTGCCAACTCCCTCTGGTTTGCTTCTATAGTCTGAGTTACTTCTGGCAAGGATTTGATTTCTTTGGTCAAGGATAGACCTTTGTAATTCTTCCAATTCTGCTTCTGTAAATACTTTATCTCGTACTATAAATTGATATTGATTTGTAGCCTCTGTTCTGTTATTTAAACAAAGTGAAAGTACAAAAGAACAAAATAACCAAGGCAAAAGAAAACAAAGAAAATATATCAATATGGTTAGTAAAAAAGAAACGTCCAAATATCATTAAGATGTTAAAATAGTGACTATTGGAAAAAAATATGGAGAATTTTGTCTCAAGTATCATTCATTCAAAGTACATCTCTTAAAAATAATCCCTCCTCTGCAGCTACTAGAACCGTTGAAAGATTGAAAAAAAGATATCTAGAATGTGATATTCTGATGCGAAAAAAAGAATTTCTGATAACAGGGCAGTGATTTACCTTACTTGAAGCTAAAATTACATATATCAGTTTATTTTTATATAAGACTAGAAGCATTTGAAATGTTGATTTACAGATGGCTGTTACATATAAGCTGGGTTGACAAAATCAGAAATGAGGAGGTGATAAGCCACCTGGGAAAGCCAAGGGAAATCATCATAACCATTAAAAAGCGAAAGTTAGAATATTTCGGACATATGATGTGACACCCAGAAAAATACGGCATATTTCACTTAATCCTCCAAGGAAAGATTGAAGGCAAATGAAGTCTAGGCAAAAGAAGAACATCATGGGACTAGTTTGGACAAAACTCAGCAGCACTTTTTCGTGCGGCTGCTGATAAAAATAGGATCGCCAACATGATCACTGAGGTCCGATGACCGATATAGCACGAGAAGAAGAAGCTAAAATTACATATATCAGCTTATTTTTATATAAGTATTGATACAAAGTTTATGATTTAAGCTTTATAGAAACCTCCTTGCCCATGAAAATATTTATTCCAATTTACAAGTAATTTGTAGAATATTTGCAGTTTTAGGATTTGTTGATGTTACTTTTGTATTACTGAGTTACAATGGTGATATAACCATACATTTTTGGGGTATGTATGTTGGAAATTATGTAAATAATATGGCTAAAATGTCAATTTATATTACATTTTACTTATTTAGAAATAAGCCTCTACATGCAGAGACATATTCTCAGGAAATACTGTATATCTTGTCAATCTAACTAAATATTGAACATGTAACAGTTCAAAGCTCTAGCTAAGAACTAAAAATAATTTATAGTAGCAGGCTATAATTTGTCAATTTTCATAGAGACTATTAAGAAGGTTAACTTTATTCAAGAAGCTGTCTAAAATGCAATCTGTTATGTGCAGCATGTTTTCCTTGTCAATCTAATTTGTAATTCATTTTCTTAAGACTCTGGAAAGCTGATTCTTGCAAAAATCTGCACTTAGAAGAACATTTTATTTAAAGCTATAGAACTCAAACTTATTTTAATCATAGTAACCTCTTCATCATTTTCCTCTTCCATACAGTAATTTTAAATTATCAGTCTCTTATAGGTGCTTGAATATATCAAACCTACATGAAAAATAAAGCTGAAATAGTAACAACTGTAGATATGTACTCTCCACTATATAGCATTGTTCTCACTTGTAGATGTTCTCTGGTATGAGCAGGATGGGGGTAGTTCATCCATCCTAGACCTCTCAGCAGGTTTGATATCATCCACCTTTGTATCCTTTTTGGTTGCAGGATTTGAAGCTAGGTGGCTCAGTCTTGTGTTTACTCGTCTCCTTTCTCCAAGGCTGGTCCCAATTAGTGTTTATAGGGAGAGGTCCAACCTTCTGTCACTCTTTTGTGGCATGCTGCAGGGTTTGGTACTCTCTCTGCTATTTTTTAACATCTGTATCAGTGATGGCGAACCTTTTCGGCACCGAGTGCCGAAAAGATTGCGGGGAAACGCCACGCATGCGCTTGTCAGGGCTGCACTCCGGAAAAGCTGAACCTCTGGGTTCTAGCGCACATGCGCACCGACAATCAACTGGCTGGCATGCATGTGCATGCCGGTTTTCGGCACTGCTGCACATGCAAAGGACAGCTTATCATCACGCGCACATGCACGCCACAAAACCCAGAAGACAAACAGGCAAGGCCGCGCGACATGGCTTCACGTGCCACTTTGGGCACACGTGCCATAGGTTCAACATCATGGATCTATATGAAGCTGGTGGGTGAGGTCATCCAACATCATAGGATGACCTATTATTAGTATGCTGATGATACTCAATTTTATACCCCTTGTAACCCAAGTGTATTGTTGCCTCCAGGCTGTTGGACTCTGGATTGGGGACAACAAGGTTCAGTTGAACCCTGGTAAGGCTCAGAGGCTATGGGTACATGAAACCTTGGGATTTGGGAGTTTAACTGCTCTTAATTCTGGATGGGGTAGCATTACCCAAGACAGGCCCCTTGCACAATTTGGTGGTTCTCCTAAACTCATGACTCTTGAAGAGAAGATGCCAGTTGTAGCTAGGAAAGCCTTAATGCAACTTCATGTTGTGTACCAATTATGTCATTTCCTGGATTGTGCTCATTCACTCATGACCTGGTCATCTCTTGCTTGGACTACTGCAATATGCAGTACATGAAGTTAATCCTATAGAGCCGTGATGATGAACAGGTGGCATGCGTGCCAGGAGTGGCATGCAGAGCCCTCTCTGTGGGCACGTGCACTGTCGGGAGCTGGCCAGCTGGTCCTCGTGAGAGCCAGAGAACCTTAAAATAGCTTGGAAAATGGCCAAAAAAATGGCCAAAAAACAGGCATGTGCTTCCAGCCAGCTGGTCTTCAGGTTTTAGATACTCTGGCACATGTGAAGACCAGCTGGCCAGTATGCATTCGCATGCTGGAAACCTGAAGACCAGGCCAGCTGTTTGGGTTTCCAGTGCTCCGGCACATGCAGATGCATGTGCGTTCCGGTTTGGGCACTCGGTGCCAAAAAGGTTCGCCATCACTGTTATAGAGTATTCAGAAGCTATAAGTGTTTCAGAAAACAGCTGCAAGGACAGTTGTAGTAGCACCTTTGGCAGGTGCATGTAACACCATTATGTGAGCTGTACTGATTGCCCAGTTTGCTTCTATGACCAATTCAAGGTATTGGTTTAAACTTTCAAGCCTTTTATGATATGATCAGGTTACCTGAGGAACTGTCTCAACTTAATCCCTACCCTTATTCGTTCTGGCAGAATGGGCAAGCTGCAGATCCTGTTGGTCAAGGAATTTTGGATGGCGGGGTCCAGGAGAAGAGCATTTTCTGCTGTGGCCCCTTCCCTTTGGAACCTCTTGCTGCTGGAGGCAAGATCCACCCCCACCATTTTTGGCCCCACCCGAAGGACCTCAAAACCTGGCTCTGCTGATTGGCTTGGGACCTTGATGGAGGTGTTTTATGCTGGAGGTGAAATAAGGCACCTCCTACTGCTCACGTACTTGCTTTCTAGTTTTATTTAATTCCTGTTAATTCTAATGTTTTAACGTTTTAATACTTTTATGTTTTTATTGTATTGTAAGCTCCCCAGAATCACTTTGGATAGAGAGATGGGTAGCTTGTATATGTAATAAATAAATAAGATTTATTTATCTTATCAGCAATACTGCATGTTTTAACTTTGATTAGTTTAATATACTTCTCTAATTAGCATTTTTCTCCACCAAGAACACACTTTAAGGGTAATTTCAGTTTACAGTATTTTATGAAGTTCTCAACTTAAGGTTGGCTCTAACACTGCTGAACTTTAGATAAGCTGTCAAGTCTGGCTCTTTTGTGGGCTTTTGGGTTGTGATATGGTGGAAGCCCAACTGAATAAGAGTGTAATTTCTGTTTGGATTGTCATTTTATTCTTACCACTTTATGTATTGTAGATTTTTGTTCTCTGTTAAATTCTGTTGAATTTTATGAAAGCTGCCTTTATGAAAGCTGTGGTAATTTTGGTCGAATTTGGTTAACAGTCATTCAAGTGTTTTCAATAAAATAAATATTAAGTTTTGATGAAGGACCAAAGATTATGTAATTCACACCTTACATGAAATGCTTCTTGTTTCTCAGTCATTTGCTATTTGTACTGTAGCCCACAAAAATAATGATTTCATGTCTACTAAATCCTCATAAACTGGAGAGGAAATAACTATGTTGATCAACTCTGGTCCTTGTTTTCATGTCTGATCCATGCTACTTCAGACTACAGGTACTATTCAAAGACAGAACGGACGTTGCTTACCTGAACGTCCCTTCTAGACGCGCTGCTGGAGAATCCAAAGCTTCGGGTAATTCACTAGTCGAGTAGCCATGCACTGAGTGTGTTTCTTTAAATATTTCTTCAG
>JANHZT010008776.1:0-10452 GCA_032468215.1 Stegonotus admiraltiensis | reverse complement strand
GGCTGGCGACCCCCAGAGGCAGAGCTTTCTCTGTGGGCACACCCACCCTCTGGAACCAACTTCCTCTGGGGCTCCGGATGGCCTCTGATCTCTGCACCTTCCGCCGCGACTTAAAGACATGGTTGTTTAATTTGCCCAGCCTGGACTAGGGGGCTTAATATGTATTTTAATCATGCTTTTATTTGGATATTTTATTGTTATGAGCCGCCCTGAGTCCTATGGAGATAGGGCGGCATATAAATCAAATCAAATAAAAAATAAAAAATAAAATAAACAATACTCTTTAAACAGTACTCTTTTAAACAATACTCTTTAAAAATTGCCTGATGTAATAATTTTTAGATCTACAGTAACTTTTGCTTCATCGTATCATAGATATACATGCCACCTCCATCTCAGATCATGTCCTTCTACCAATAACTTTCTTTTGTTAGCAATAACCACTATGTCATCTAAACAGTAGACAGCAAAATATAATTTCAAATTTGATAGATGCAATCCCCTTTCTTCTGCATCTTGTAGCACCTTACAGTATATTTAACTTGGATTAAAGTTAAATTGTCAACATCTCTGCATTTTAAAATCAGCTTGTTTTCCCTTATGTTGTTCCAAATGAATCAGCTTGTTTTCCTTATGTAGTTCCAAATATTTCATAATATCAAATCCAGTTCTATCATTGTTTTTTAGCTGTCATTTGAGTAAAAACTCACATGGATAAATACTTGCAAAATTATTTTCAGTATTTTAAATAAAAACATTGTAAACAAAATAATCATTTAATAGTGATACTGGACTATATTTTCATGCTAAAGTCAAATCCTGTCCCTCTTTAGGTATGAAGTCGATTTAGCCTCTGGCATCTTCCAACTTCCTGTAAAATAGAATTATTTGTATTTTGTGAAAATTGTCAAGTTCATCAGCAAAACATTTAGAATGGCAATAACACTTAGACTTATATACTGCTTAACGGTGCTTCACAGCCCTCTCTAAGTAGTTTAGAAAGTCAGCATGAGGACTCCAACAATCTGGGTCCTCATTTTACCAACCTTGGAAGGATGGATGGCTGAATCAACTTTGAGCCAGTGACAATCGAACTGCAGGCAGCTGGCGGTCAGCAGAAATAGCTTGCAGTACTGTATTCTAACCACTGCACCATCACGGCTTATGGTGAATAACAGGTAAAGCAGATAATAGCTGGCAATAGCTAAGGGCAGGAAAGTTGAAGAAAGAGTCAGAGGGGCTAATTCTGGCTGTGCAAGACCAAGCCTTAAGAACAAATACATAAAATGTATTTTCTCAGAATTGAGAAAACGAAACAACAGGTGCCACCTCTGCAAAGAAGCTGAAGTCACAGTGGACCACTTGGTTAGCTGCTGCAAGAAAATTGCACAGGCTGACTACAAACAATATGACAAAGTAGCAACAACAACAAAGTGCGTTGGAAGATCTGTAAGAAATACCATTTGCCTGCAAGCAAGAACTGGCGAGACCATAAAATAGAGAAAGTAATAGAAAATGAAGAAGCTAAAGTACTCTGGATCTTTAGAATTCAAACAGCCAGGCACCTGCCATATAATACGCCAAACTTAATAGGAATAGCAGATTTATATATTGCTCCATAGTACTTTATAGCACTCTGTAGCATTTACAAATATCAGCCTATTGCCCCAACAATATAGGTCTGTTAAGTCCATATCTCAAGTATACAGATTCTAGGTTGATCACTGTTAGTTGTAGTCAGCTGACTGTTGGAAATCTGGAACAGATAATCTGTACAGATTGCTCTATTACATACTGCACTTTAACATAATATATATGTCTAAAAATCCAGCTGAATTGGCAATCTAGAGTATATCTGAAGTAAATTAAGTGAAGGAATGAATAAAATCAGTAGTCTTATTATTATCTGCACAACTATGGAGACATACTGTAAATTGTGACTTCCAAAATCAAAATATAGATCTTTTAAAGTTGCATGAAGAGTAACAATGGGGAATCTGCTGGTAGATGACTTCTTCCTAGCATAATCTTTCCAATTCCTAGCTGATTTTCCATTGCTGAAATTCTCAGAGTGGAGGAGGATCAACTATCCTTGAATTAATTCTAACAGATCAGATGTAATTGCTAAAAGGATAGTTGATCCTTCTCCCTGACGATTTCAGTAATGGAAATGGAAGTAGGAATATTGGAGGAAAATGAGTGTTTAATGCTGACGGCATAATTTTAAGGAAAATTAAAATTCTGTGGACTTGAACATTTATTTTGGTCTTTAACAATGGTTTTTTTAAACTCAGACCAACAATAATTAGGATTCCATGGCAAAAAATAAAAATAGGAGAGTTCAAGTTGAGTGGAACTACCTTAACAAACAGTTGCTTGAAATAAATTTGCCAGCAATTCCAATAAAATAAAATTCTTAAAATGGAAGACGTTAGAAGTGAATAATGCTACATAAAATTTGTAAAGATCTGAAAACAAACAAGGTAGAGAAAATATGAAAAATGTACCTTTTGGAAGTCTTTAAAAATAGCTGAACTCTAAATTATGAGAGAGAGACCAGGCCTTAAAATGGACTGCTGGCAACATTCTGAGTTGCTACTGAATTGTGACTCCTATACAGAGGCACTGGATGAACTCCTAAAAAATTTTTTCCTGCTACATACAGATGGATTTATTATTTAAAACACAACTTACCAGTGTAATATTATCAATACAGTGCAACGTATTGATGTTTCTTCCCCCAATTTTAAACCATGCTCATCTTCTTCCAATCCAGTTTCTCTTAATACTATATATATTTAGTATATAACTGAATAATCTCTTCCCTTTCTGATTCAGTCAACTGGGAGATATGTTTTGTTGGAAATGCTAAACTCCCTCTAATTACTCTCAGTTTTAATAAACTGATTGCTAAAGCCTTTGCAAGTAGTGTTTTAGTCCTAATTTTAACAGAACCAATGCAGTGATAAATGCTGGGCATATTGTTCACTATAATCAATATCGTGGAAAAAAGGAAAAATAAATACCAAGACTGAATTAATAATAATACTTTAATTGAATTGAAAACATTTATCATTTGATAGTATACATTCTGTGCATTCAATACAATACATCCTACATTTTTAAGAAAGATGATTATGGCTTTGTTTTTGTTTCTCAGGGAACAACATTTGTTGCTTTCCTTAGTGTAAGGTAACCCAAAATAACATCTGAAGGAAGCATTCGGATATAGGCAAATTCCTCAGTTGTACTAAATCTCAGTTTGCTCTGAGGGTCAGTATAGTTTGCCTGTAAGAGAAGCACAAATTGAAATATTTGAGTGGAAGTGTCAGAAATTGCACATTTTTAAAAACAGTGAAAATCAATACTATTGGAAACATTACGTGGTCATTTAGTTTTCCTTTTTCCTTTGTTCTATCCATGCATGTTTTCATAATATTAAAAGTTCAAATTTTAAAATACGTTCTGAAATGGATTTTCTATTTAATTTTCCACATTATAAAATGGTTATCAATACCTAAAAAAGATAATACCGTGTTTTCCCGAAAATAAGACCGTGTCTTATATTTTTTTGAACCTTGAAATAAGCGCTTGGCCTTATTTTCAGGGAGGTCTTATTATTTTGGGGTACATGGAGGAAACCAGAGGAAATGGAGGGGACCAGCTGCGCATGTGTTTGAATATTTTTGGGAAGGACTTATTTTCAGGGGGTGGCTTATTTTAGGGCATGCGCTCAAATGCCTGATCGGGCTTATTATCAGAGGATGTCTTATTTTCAGGAAAACAGGGTAGTATAAATGTGATCCTTGCCGTAAAATCATTAATATCTGAAGGAATCATGGAGGTCATTTAGTCCAACTTGCTGCCCAGATATAAGAATTCTCATACCATCCCAGACAAATGACTGTCCAAACTTTTCTTTAAACCTCCAGTAATGGAGCACCCATGATTTCGATAGCAATACCACTTAGTCTTATATACCGCTTCATAGTGCTTTTACAGCCCTAAGAGATTTACAGAGTCAGCATATTGCCCCCAACAATCTGGGTCCTCATTTCACCCATCTTGGAAGGATGGAAGGTTGAGTCAACCTTGAGCTGGTGAGATTTGAATTGCCGAACTGCAGCTAGCAGTTAGCTGAAGTAGCCTGCAGTACTGCACTCTAACCACTGCGCCCTCCTGGCTCTTTAAGACACGTTGCTTCACTTTCCATTATTATGCAAAGTGTATATTTCTATATACACTCTGTTACATTTTGTTAATGTTTTTTCTTGCAAGTCATTTAAAACTCTTGAAAAGCTCATGGCCATATTGGACACAGAATATAGAATAATAAAGTTGGGAGGGACCTTGGAGATCTTCCAGTCCAACCCCATACCCCTTGCAGGAGATCATACCATTCTGAACAAATCACTGCCTAGACCCTTCTTGAAAATCCCCAGTGATGGACTATTCACAGCTTCCAGAAGCAAGCCATTCCACTAATTGTTCTCATTGTCAGGAAATTTCTCCTTAGTTCTAGGTTGGATCTCTCTTTAATGACCTTCTGTCAGTTACTTCTTGTTCTGATCTCAGTGCATTGGAGAATAAGTTGACACTCGATTCTCTTGGACAGTTTTGTCTAAGTTTTCTTGCCTGTTTGTAGGACTCAATTATACCTGCACCAAATGCAAACTGATCAAATGGCTAGAAGAGGAAATTGAAGGTGTAGAGGCATGTCTAGCTACTCTGAATCTCATCCATGAAAATGAGGAATAGCTCAGAAAGGCATAAATCTGTTTTTAAATTAAATGTAGCAAGAAATAAACAACTACAAGGAAAAATGAAGCCCTAGAGAAAGAGTTCTGTCAACAAGTCAAAAACAACAACAACAACAACAAAAAACGCAAGAAGATTGTCCTTTCCACTGAACAATCAATTTTATATCCTCCCCTTGGGGAAAAAAAAACATGCAAGCCTCTGGAGTAGTGTTTGTCAAGTGTTCAAGTGACAGGAAGAAAAGTAGCTCAAACTGTTACAAAAAAGAGGAGTCTGCTTAGTTCCTCAAAAAGAAACAGATGAATGGTGATGATTGGTGACTCATTTCTCAGAGTAATAGAAACAGAAATTTATAGACCAGATAATCTATCAAGGGAGTTATGTTGTCCTCCATATGCAAAGGTCAAAGATGCAAAAGAGGGGTTTGCTCAAATAATCAAGTCCACTGGTTATTATCCCTTTCTCCTCTTTTATGTTGGGATGAATGACACAACAAAAAAGAGCCTGAAAAACATAACAGGGACTATGAGTAACTGGGCAAGAAGGCAAAGGAGTTAGGAACAAAGGTGGTATTTTCATATGTACTTCCAACAGAGGGTCAACACCCAATGAGGGAACAAAGACTTTAGAAGTAAATCACTGGTTCAAGGGATGGTGTCATTGAGAGAACTTTGCATTTCTGGACCATGGTTTACACTGTTTACAGGAAGGGCTTCTGGCAAGTGATAGTCACCTCACAGACCTGGAAGAAGGAAAACAGAAACCTATGGAAAACAGACCTTTGGAAAACAAAGATCAGTTTTTAAGACAAAACCCAAAGCACAAATCCCAAGACAACAAATCAGACAATGAAGAACTGGGAGATGAGAAGGAAGGGGCACTCAGGCATGAAATAGGAGATGCAGGAACCAAACACAGGGTCCGCCATAAAGAGCTCAGATATCTGTATACTAATGCTCACAGTACACGGAGCAAACAGGGAGAACTTGAGGGCAGATAGGATATTGTAGCTATTACTGAAATATGGAGGGATGGAGTCCATGATTGGAACATACTGCTAGGACATAAATTATCCAAAAGAAACAAGTCCACAAAAAGAGGAGGACTTGCAATGTGTATAAAGTACTACTATATCTCTACAGTAATATACAATGCCAAGGATGAAAGCCATCTTGAATATTGGGGGGCGGGGGGGATGACATTGCTGTAAGTGTGTGCTACAGGCCATCCAACCAAGCTGAAGAAATAGATGAACTTTTCACAAATCAGTTAACTGAGATATTCAAGAAACACATCACTATAGTAATAAGGGACTTTAAATACCCTGGCATCAACAGGGAAACTAACTCTGCCTGGAGTGGAAGATCAACAGGTTTCTAGCTGAAATTTTCTTTTCCAAAAGTTGGAGGAAGGTATCATAGGATCAGCTACACTGGACTTAATTCTTACTGCTAAGACAAAATGATTGGAAGAGTTGAAGTTGCAGGAACTTTGGGGGAGAGGACCATGTCATATTAGAATTCGCCATAATGCAAGGACAGGTAATTGAACAAAGTCAGACTAGTGTATTAGACTTTAAGAGAGCTTTCTTCAAGAAGCTAAGAAAGAGAATTGGAAGGATTCCATGGATAGATATCTTAGAGAAAAACCCAGTAAGTGATGCTTCGGATACTTTGAAAAAATGAGAAAATAAAGGCTCAAATAAAAATTAAATTAAATTAAATTAATTAAAAACAATACCATAGAGACATATAAAGAAAACACTCCCAGATGAAATTGGAATGGTTAGCCAAACAGTTCTCTAACAAACTGAAAGACAAAAAAGGTAAGTATAGAAAATGGAAAGAGGGGCATATAACAGAGCAGAATACCAACAAATAATCTGAATCTGCAAAGACAGGATCAGGAATGTTAAGGCTCAGAATGGATGAACTTGCAACAAATGCCAAAAATAGCAAAAAAAAGTTTTTCCCAATATATAAGGAAGCAAGAAGAAAATCAAGGTAATAGTTGATTCACTATGGGAGAAGATGGCAAGTTGACAGGCAGCAGGGAGAAAAAAGAATTGCTTAATTCCTTTTTTTGCATCTGTCTTTATGTAAAAGGAAAAAGTAGTTTAGCCTATCAAAAGCAGCACTGTGGGAGACAGAATAGAAATGCAGGTCAAAATAGGCAAGAAATTCATAAGAGAACATCTAACTGTTTTGGATGTGTTCAAATATCCAGTACCAGATGGTTTACATTCGAGGTTACTGAAGGAACTGGCAGATGTAATCTGAGAACAATTAAACAAAATATTCCAGCGTTCCTGGAGCATAGAGGACTGGAAAAGAGCTGATGTGATTCCGATATTCAATAAGGGCAAAATGTGGATCCAGGAAACTATAGACTAATCAGGTTGAGATCAATACCCGAGAAAATCCTGGAAAAGGGAATTAAGCAGTGGATTTGTGAGCCACTAGAAATGAACAAGCCAATTATTGAAAACCAGCATGAGTTTATTAAAAACAGATCATGCTAGACAAAACTCATATTGCTTAACGCATTGTAAGCCGCCCTGAGTCTCCGGAGAAGGGTGGCATATAAATCAAAATAAATAAATAAATAAATATTCTTCTATGATAAAGTGACTAAATTAATGGACCAGGAAAATGCTGTGGATATGCTATACTTGGTCTTCAGTAAGGTACGTCATGGTAGACCACAAACTACTTGTTGTAAAATAGAACAATAGACAGTACCACTACCAGATAGATTCACACTTGGCTGACAACCACAATCAACATGTAGTCCTTACTGGAACTACATCTACATGGAGGGAAGCATGCAGTGTGGTACCTCAAGGTTCTGTCTTGGGCCCAATCCTCTTCAATGTTTTCCTAAAGATACATCTAAATGAGGGGATGGAAGCGGAACTCATCAAATTTGGAAATGACACCAAGCCAATACTTTGGAAGATAGACTCAAGATTAAGAAGATTTGAGCATTGGGCCATATGCAGTTTAGTGGTGAGAAAACCAAGATCATGACTTAGGCAGGAAAACCCAAAAGCTCAAATGTAGAATAAAAGGTACATGGCTCAACAGTAGTAAAGAGATCTAGATAAAGAAAGGGATACCTGTGCTATGCTTTTCCAGAATGTAAAGTAAACTATGTTTGCCTTTCATTTTATCTGCAAATGCTGCTAAGTTTCTGTTATGAGGCCGGGTTATAATCTACCTGGGAACTTGACGTAAATGAAAATAGGGCTGATTACCAGATACACCTACTTTATTAAGATTTCTTTCTCATGTTTTGTCCAGGTGCTCAAAGCAGCTTATACATGAATCTCTCGAGTTTTATGTCACAACAATCCTAAGAAGCAGATTAGATTTAGAGAGAATGTCTATATCCTTAAAATGCAATTAACTATCTATCAGGATGACTAAAAATTGTTCCTAAGTAACACTTGGAAATTTTCAGTTTTAAATTATAGAAGAAAAACAGAAGGAAACCAAACTCTAGAGTTTTTAACAAGATGCTGTACAGTCTCCCCTCCTGTATGTTTAACTATTTTTTTTTTGCATATTGCAGAGAGTTGGATCAGTTGATCCTCACAATGATTTTCAACACTAAAATGTTATGATTTTTTTCACAAGTACTTTTCAGCTCAAAAGCATGAAAAAAAGGCTGTACTACTCTTCTAATCTGGGATTTCAATGTTGGTTTAAATTAAAGGTTTAAAGGTTTCCCCTGTCCAGTTGTGACTGACTCAAGAGGGCAGTGCTCATCTCAGATTCTCAGCCAAAGGAGCTTGCATTGTCCAAGAGACACTTCCGTCATCATGTGGCCAGCATGAAAATATGGACAACAGTAACTTCCCGCCAAAGCAGTACCTATTTACATGCTTTCAAACTGCTAGATTGGCAAGAGCTGGGGCAAATGGTATTACACCTCCAAGGTTGTATAGCTTCTATTTTTAGTATGATTTTGTTTGAAATTATTTTGTTAGATAACTACTAAACAACAGTGGAAGTGTTTAGACCAATACAGAGAAAAGTTAAATTCTAAAATAAGTTTAAAATACTTACAGGAAGTCCTGAAATATCAGAATATTTTTTGACTGGTTTAAATGAAGTAAGAGCATCAATACTGAAGTCTGGAGGAAACGAAATTAAAAAGAAATTAAATTCATCATTTCGATATAGACCTGGCTGGCCTCCAATTCTCAGGCAATTTACATTGAAAAGTTTAATCTAGTGCCATCACTTTTTCCAATCACCACAAATATGCAGACAGTATCCTATCCAAGCAAGGACATGTAATTAGATTCTAATGCTAAGTACTTGCTTTTGAAATTTGAAGTATTCATTTAAATTAAATTGTAAAATATCAGTTAAGTACCCTGTTTCCCTCAAAATAAGACATCCCCTGATAATAAGCCCAATTGGGCTTTTGAGCGCATGGCAATAAGGCCAAGCGCTTATTTCAGGGTTGAAAAAATGTAAGACAGGGTCTTATTTTCGGGGAAACATGGTAGCAATTCAAATTACAATATATTCAAATTATGGACTCTTATTCTTCTTAACAAGTGATTTTCATCCAGAGAATGTCTCTTCTGAAAATTACTCAGAATTACAAAATGTTCAATAAAGTATACAATGCCAAACAATACAACACCTTATAAAAAATACAATACCAAATGCGAGGCATCAATAGGCTGATTAATAGAAAGGATTTTAAAAAACTAATACTGCATAGGCAAAAATGGTTGTCTCAAGAAATTAAAACCATCCAAATGAGGAGAACAAAAACAAAAGCAAACTTTAGCAAAAGCAACATAAGCAATTAGAAAAGGATAAAAAATTGTGTACTTCATGGACTGATTGGGGCCACTGCTTCAAAATCAAGTCTTCCATTCAAAATAGCACTGTAGCCAGATGAATACTGGCATTTTCTACTCCCTCTCTAAAATTGCATTATGATAATTGCTAATTTAATTGATAATTATTATAATCTGAAACAGATCATTAGGTTTTTTCCTTATCAGAGAAGGCAAATTTATTTAATTAAGAAACTTCTATCACAATCTTTTCCCAGAAAAGCAATAATTTCAGCAGTTTTAAGAAAGATGTGATGATCATTTTTCTGAAATGAGAAGAAATAAAAGTAATTAAAGACATTATTGGTACTCTTATCTGACAAAACAGATGGAGATAACTAAGTATAGTTACAGGAATTTATTATAATATCTTTCAGGATAAAATGGGAATCTTATTTTTGGATAGGTCAACTTGTATTGTTATTACGATTGTTAATAGCAGAGTTCCCTTAGTCCTACAAAAACCCAACCTACAGCTTTTTCTCCGTTCAGTAGAGTGTACTTCAGTATGATATTAAGATTCTGCTTTAATGCACAGTTCTCTTAATTATGAAAATTAAAAACAAAACAAACAAAATATTTTCAGAAAAAGGTTATCTACAGTATTGTTTCTGCTGAACTACCAATCATGATTATAACCATCCTTTTGGAATTAGACTCTACTAGCTAGGTACAATCTAGATATTTAGAGCCAACATACATCACTTATTGAAGTGCATTCTTTTCAACTACGATGTACACCTGCTTTTGTATCACCACTTGTGGGGTGCCGCAGGGGTTGGTCCTTTCGCCCCTCCTGTTCAACATTTATGTGAAGCCGCTGGGTGAGATCA
>JANHZT010008774.1:26678-38218 GCA_032468215.1 Stegonotus admiraltiensis | reverse complement strand
TATTCTATTCTATTCTATTCTATTCTATTCTATTCTATTCTATTCTATTCTATTCTATTCTATTCTATTTCTATTCAGAATGGATTGGGATGACCTGATATGGCAACATCCATGTGGTTTGAAGAAGGAGAATAGGAAAACTGTTGAACTTTGGTGTTGGAAAAGATTTCTAATACCATGTTCAACCAAAAACCAAACCAGTGGATCGCCAAATAAGTCAACTCAGAGTGCTCACCTAAGGCAGAAATGACCATGCTCAAATTATCTGACTTCGGACACATGTGAAGACCCAGTTCTCCAGAGAAGGCTCTAATGCTGGGAAGGATGGAAAGAAAGAAAAGAAGAGGTCAACCAGCAGCAGGGAGAATAGATTCAGCTACAGTCAACGATGGGCTTCTACCAGTTCTCCCGGGTTCAGGCGATCTGGTAGTGGTGGTGGGGGGAAGCTCTGCCCACTTGCCTGGATGTCATCACGGACGCTCTGCGCATGCGCAGAAGCACCGTACACGAGCAAAGCAAGAAGTTCCAAACCGGTAGCCAGGGTAAGTGGAACCCACTACTGGTTACAGTGGCAAAGAATGCATTGTTCGAAGGCCTGAAAGAACAGGTTAGGCACAGCTCTTCACAAAGGAAGTCTATCTATGTGGTTGCTAGGAACTGGAAATGACTAGATGGCACATAAGCAAACAAGCAAGCATAAAGTTAGTCCTCATGTGTGAAGGACAGCAAACCTGGTCCTACACATTATAAGAGACAAAGGAGTAGGGGGAAAGGGAACCAGCTAGCCATTTTTTATTAGAGAAAACATATTTCTTTTTTAGAATTCACTTGGAATTTGCAAACCAGACATTGCCTTTAAATATATGTGTAATCAAACTGTAGAGTGAGAAAAAATGCTGCAAGCAAAAGAGCAGATATCTGGGGAGAAACGCCTATTATTCAAAGGTACTGTCAGCATTAACCGTATCTATTGAATGTTTTCCTACCTCGTTCGAATAGATGAAGTTTTGCAGTATCCTGATTGGAATCACTTACTGTGAAACCATTCATAGCCGTAAACAATGTATTCACATTTAAAACATTCATTGGGTTGGTTGGTTACTGTTGAAGGCAGAGCACTTCCCTTAATACCATCCTGATGGAAGAAAATCCAGCAATAATTTCAGCCGTCAAACATCAGCTGCAAACATCTGGTTACCAGTTCTGTCTTGCAGGAAATAACATGGGCTTTTTCTGATCCACCAACAAATTATTCAAGTTGGATATAACTCTCATTCTTCCATAGTCTGCCTAATTAAATTATTTGCATTTCTATGTAAAGACTGACTAAATGCATCTACAAAGATTGTTGGATGAACAGGCGCAAAAACAGCCAGGGAAGTGATTAAAGCATGGGAAACAGGTCCCCCAACAGTCAACAGAAGTGCTGCTTTACCACCAGATTATTAAGTAGTTAGGAGGTGAGGGCTTGGAAGGACAAGCAAATGACAACCAACAACTTAATAGCCAGCCCTCAACACCCAAATCAACATCTAAAAAGTCCCATGCAATAGGTATCATATAAATACTCCACATAAAGGTAAAGGTTACCCTCGCACATATGTGCTAGTCATTCCTGACTCTAGGGGGTGATGCTCATCTCTGTTTCAAAACCAAACAGCCAGCGCTGTCCGAAGACATCTCCGTGGTCATGTGGCCGGCCTGCCTAAATGCCAAAGGCACGTGGAACACTGTTACCTTCTCACCAAAGGTGGTCCCTATTTTTCTACTTGCATTTTTTACACGCTTTCGAACTGCTAGGTTGGCAGAAGCTGGGACAAGTAACAGGAGCTCACCCCATTACGCAGCACTAGGGATTCGAACCACTGAATTGCTGACCTTTCGATCGACAAGCTCAGCGACTTAGCCACTGAGCCACCGCATCCCACATAAATAAATACTCCACATAGAATAGTCCAAAGCACACACTCTGCTAGAGAGAAGTTCCCTGAAGATGGGCTCCAGCACAAGTCTGAAAGCTCGGAAGACAAAACCTCCAGTCTCAGTGACCAACCCAGATTGGATCTTTAGCATTATCTGGGGACATGTATATTTGCCTCCCTTCAAGAGTAAATATAGAATTCAATAAAACTTTAGCTGAGGAAGTATACAATACCTGAATGGTCAACCTATTGTCCAGAGTTCTACCACAGACTCACATAAGTATGATATGCCTTGCAGCCAAGAGCAATTTTGCAAACGGATCAGCCCTTTCTAAATTACAGCCATTGTCCTAAAATGGGCAGGGATGGGAAGCTTTGTAATAAATTGGCATTAACACTCCCATGCTGATGAAGCAAGTAGGAGAAAACAGGTTTAATTCTTGGTCTCAGTCCAAACCTTAAAGAATGAAATCCAAGGTGAGGCTGTTAGAATTTATGATTCTTCCAGATATTCTGCACATCCATGTCAGCTGTCTCTACCAAAACTGTGAAGCTTGCTCATATTTAGGTGCCCTTTAGATAAATAGAAAGTGAGGGTTAAGATTGGGCAAACCTAATTTATGGGGAGGAGATTTTCAGCGTGCTGGGCCTGAAGTTTGGATTTGTCTTAGAATGGAACTGCATTCACCTTTTCAGAGGAGAATTGTCTGGCTGAAGGTATCTTCTAAATGATGGATTGTCCAGTCCAAATCCACTGAAAGGGATACAATTATCTTCTGGACAGCAGACTGAGCTAACTCCCCTGGTCACAGTGGTCCCCATTATAATGAGATTCATTGTATTCTTCTTTATGTCACACTATTTGTGTTTAAATTTGCATCTCTACAAATTAACTGCCATATGCAAACTGCAGGCAAAGCTGTGACCTTGTGTGTGTGCGTTCCTGTTTTTGTGCCAAATAACAGGACATACTTACACTGAAATCCTTTTTTATGGAAATTCCAGAGCTTTTCCCCCAAGTTGGAGTTTAGCATTTGGCATGCAGTAGCACTGGCTCAGCTGACACTATATGATTTATATACTGTCCTAACTCTAAACTCATTAGCCAGATAGAGATACATTTCTGTGTATTCACATATACATGCCCAAAAAAAGACCATTGTTAAATGCTGGAACTTAACTCTGATTTCTCTTCCAGCCTCAGATGACTTGTCTTTTCCCAGGATTCCACTAACAAGGGAGAAGTAATTTTGACAGGTCACCTTTAAAAACATTCTTTTTTTTTTCCTTGAACTTTTCCAGGCTCTGATTTACAACTGCTTTGTACAAAAAACCCTGCCCATCAGTGATACAGTAATGTAAATGTGGTGCTAGCCAAGAAAAATGTGCAGTGAAGTGAGGCATGGAGCACTGGTTGCCGGGAGAGGTAATACCAGGGTGACTTCTGTTCTCCTCCCTTTATCTCCGTTTGCCTGGTGTCAGGGCAAGGGCTCTGCAGCTGCTGGCATCAGATTAAATGCAAAAGAGGGGGTTGTAACAAGCTGCGGGTATAAAGACAGAAGAACAGCGCCATCCAATTCTCCCCCTGAACCATCTCTGTCTGCTCAGCCTCATCAAGAAGAAATTTTAAGCCATTAAAATACAATAAAAGAGAAATTAAAGGTAATCGCTTTGTAAATTATAACTAATGGAAATATCAATTGTGATTTTTATGATCAGCAGGAGCGATACGCAGAGCAGCCCAGCTGCAGAAGAGGCACATTGAGAACGAGGCGCACAGGACGGCCACTCATTGGATCTGCACTGAACTCCCAATGGACCATCTGCACAAGGGCCAGAAGGCCACCTTAGAGCCTGGCAAGCTTGCCAGTCTTTATAATCAGGCCAAAAAGATCTATCTGGACCATTCATAGACGGGACTTTTGAGTGCCGTTGTTGTTGCTGTTGCTATAATGGGCACGTTGCAAACACTGTGCTTGAAATAATCCCAACTGAGGCATTAATTTATGTGGTTTATTTGTTTTAGATCTCCTTCTATTTAAAATGAGCTCAGGAAAGTTACGTTTGAGTCATAAAAATGTAGCTGGGAGGAATTCATAATTTCCACCAAAATTGTGTGAATGGTGTTTGCTTGATTGTTTTTTTCAATTGAAGAAACAATTCCAGAATTGGAGTAGGGTGCATGTGTGAAAAAGAAGACATGAAAACTAAACCTATTTTCATAGGAACTGCTTTCTGAAAAGTGTTTGGACGGACCAAATGGTTTAGTAAAAGAACTCTGAAGTAGCCAAGAGTTGACAAAGAGCATAAAGGTAAACGTTGCTGCATGATCAGGGGTGGGTTCTACTTAGCTTTACTACCGGTTTGCAATGGGGCCGTGTGCGCGCACTTCGCTCGTGTACACATGCACTCTTCTGCACATGCACAGAAGCATTTTGATGACCTTGGGGTCAGTGGGCGGAGCCTCCCGCCGGATTTACTACCGGTTCTATAGAACCGGTGCGAACCGTAGGCAACCCACCACTGTGTGTGATGGTATTCAGCAATTTAATGACAGAAGTAGAAAGATAAACATATTTCAGCTTTCTGTGGATACGATGAAGCTGTTTATGTGGAGAGAAAATAATTATTTGTGCTTCTGTAGCACCTTGAAACTCCCAATGGCTTATTAAATCAATTAGGTTCTTTGGGTTCCTTTCCCAGAACGTTGGCCTGAAGCAATCTTTCAAAATCAAAAATATTTCTTTAATGAAATCAGAGGTTTTTTTAAATGAAATCAGAGGTTTCTGCCATTAAACTAACATTTGTTACATGAAATCAAAAGTCCCTGCGAGCTACAAGGTCATCGTGTTTTGAAATGACATCAAAGTTTCTGCTATTTAAACTAGACTTTGCTGCGTGAATCAAAAGCCTCTATTATTTAAGGTTTCAGATGCTCACTTTTTAGCATCCAGGTGCTCACTTTTTAGCATCCAAACAACCAAACATTCTTGAAAGCCAGTGTCAATCCTTCTGGCCCTTCTGGTTTGCAACACCTCTACATAATTTGCATAATTTGCATGCTGGCCACCCCCCATCCCCACCCCTTTGATTGACCCAGAGACAGCTGACCAAATACGTCACCAGACAGGAGAAATCCCCTTTGCACATAAATAAATATCTCCTTTATTGTTTTGCAGCAGCAAAGGGGTTATCTCTCTTAAAAGAGGAACCCTGATCAAAGCAAAACACTCATTTATATTTTGGCAAGCTTACAAAAGAGACAAGGCAAAAGCATTAATTGGTGACACCCTGAGGTAGAAGGAGAGAAAGTGTTGATTGGTGACACTCTGAAATAGAGAAAATATTGGTGACACCCTGAGGTGGAAGGAAAGTATAGGTTGGTTACGTTTCAAGGTATCCTTTGCTGACCCATGTTTGTTCAAAAAAGGATAAGGGACAGTTTCTGCCTAGGTGCTTTGTCCACGTGCAATTAGGCAAGCATTAAAAGCACAATACTTTTCCATTTCTTGTCTCTCAAATCAGGAGGGTAAAACATGGGCTTCTCTTTCCTTAAGTGTGTCCTTATGATTCCTGAAAGCTGTGCATGTCTGTGGTATCTCATGATCCTCTAATCCTGAACGTTTCGGGATATATATTTTTTTTCTTCCTAGACAGATGGAGGACATTGGGGAGGGGGGGGGATAGGACATATTTAGGGATGTGCCAATCTTACAACATAGGCTTGGAAAGAAAGAGACACAAAACTTGAAAAAAGAAGGAACTGAGGAGAAAGAGGGCCAGGGAAACCTCAATGGCCTGTGAAATAGGAGACCATATTCCCGGACAGGAAGAAGATGGATTGTGAAGGAGGTTTTAGCAACTGGGGGAGTGCAAATTATGAAAATAAGGTGTCAGGGACACCAATAAAAACACTCAGGATTGGAAAATCTCTGATACATAGATAATGATCAAACATCTTCTAAGCTAGAATAGGCTCTTCCTTTTTTAAGCAGATAACAATGATGTTGTCCTCAGTTCCATGAACAGGAGTCAATTAATGCTTTACTGAGTAAGGGACCCTAACCCCTAGAATCGGGAAAGACTAGCACATATGTGCGAGGGGAACCTTTACCTTTACCTAATGTTTTACTGAAAGCATGCATATCAATAGCCCAAGACTTGAGCCCTTGATTGGGGTAGCATATAAACCTAAAGTAAGAATGTAAATGGGGCATGGTGACCTACTGATTAAAATGCTGGGCTTGTGGATGAGAAGGTTAGCAGTTTGAGGCCCAAGTACTACATGATGGGATGAGTTCCCATTCTAGCCCCAACTCCTGCCAACAGTTCAAAAGCATGCAAATGCAAGTAGATAAATAGTGGGAAGGTAACAGCATTCCATGCACTTTGGCATACAGTCATGCTGGCCACACGACCACTGAAGTGTCTTCGGACAACACTGGCTCCCTCAGCTAGGAAAAAGAAATGACCATCACCCCTTAGAGTCGGACACAACTGATCAGGGAAAACCTTTACATTTTTTTCCCTTAAAGAATGTCAATAAATACATAAATGTATGAGATCCCCACGTGCACTTTAACGGAAGGTAAGCTGAGGCTCTGAAGAGTTGGCATTGACTAGCTAAAAAGATTTCTCATCACATCTCCCCCCAGGAAAGAAAACACAGGCATCAAGATCCACAGGCTTTCTGCCATATGAGCTACAGAATGGAAAGGCCTCCAAGGAGCTGTAATTCCTTGTTCTATGTTAAACAGCTTTATTTAATAGGCTTGCAACAGCAACAACAGAAAAGGTAGATTTTAGTGAGTTATAAACATCTCCCTGGGTACGCAAGCCATAATTATCATTGTTCACTACCAATCTATCTTTCTAAGCATGCTGCTGCAGTCCTTATCCTGATGATGACAGATTCAGGTCTGCAGCCTTTGAGCATTTTTACATCTGCACTGGACCCAGTTGGTCAGGTTGCCCTGGTAGCCAAAACTACACCGTCCAAGGAGAAACTGCAGCTCTTCCTCTCCAATGAGGATCTGCTTGCCAATCATCATTTGTGCCTTTGTTACTCAAGACAAGACTATGACAACACACTCTGTACAGTAAGAGGACTGTGGAAAAGGCTACATGCTATCCCCAGATATCACCAATTTTTCTTTTAACAGGGTGTAAAAAGTAAAATGAATATGTAAGTGTGGGGTCCTTGGTGCTCTCTGAGCTTGCTTGTTTTCTTGCAGATGTTTCACTACCCTAACTAGGTAACATCATCAGTGCTAGTAAGGAGTGCTGTTTGCTGTCAGTTTATATTCTGGTGTCTTGCCTGTCTGTGTGGGCGGGGGTGATCCCAGACTAAGCCAAGTCCAAAAATGCCTGGGAATTTCTAGAAGCCTGGCACTCTTGACAAATCAGCCATCAATAGACACATAGATGTTAACAACATATATAAATTATGCAAAAGAGACAATCAACCAGTCCAAAAGAGATAAGGGCTCCAGCACCTCTCCACCAGTAACCAGCTTCCAAATCATCATAGATTAACTCCAAGGTCAACTTCAGACAAACAATCAAGTAATACCCCAATCAAGACACTGCCAAAGAGTCATCAGTTAACAGCCCAACCAAAGAATCCCTAAGACCGCCCCCCACCCACACAGAGAGGCAAGACACCAGAATATAAACTGAGGGTAAACAGCTCTCCTTACTAGCGCTAATGATGTTACCTAGTTTAGGTAATGAAAGGACTGCTGCAAGAAAACAAGCAAGCTCAGAGGGCATCAAGGACCCCTCATTTCACACCCCGAGCTACAAATATTCTCCTTTATTGAATATGTATGTGATTAAAGGGTAATCGTGTTCATAATATGTAATTCTAATTAAGTGTAAATGAAAGCATTTTAAGATACCATTTGCATCTTCTTGGAGGTCATCCTAGAGCATATCATTCGAAGACCAAATACATCCCTCACCCCAGAAAAAGCTAAGCACTCCTCCCTTAAGGCAAAATCAAATAGGCCTCATTATGGTTCAGTGTGAGGCCACTGAGTTCAATGGAGCTTATTGTATTTCCCCGAAGGGATGGGCAACCTATGATCTTCCTTATTTATTTACTTATATATTATTTGTGTCCCACCTTTATTATTTTACAAATAACTCGAGGCAGCAAACACATCCAACATTCCTTCCTTCCTTCTATTTTTTCCACTACAACTCTATGAGGTGGGTTGGACTGAGAGAGAGTAACCGATCCAAAGTCACCCAAGCTGGTTTTAATGGCTAAGGCAGGACTTGAACTCACAGTCGCCTGCTTTCTAACCTAGTGCCTTAACCACTAGACCAAACTGAATCTTTAATAATATTGGCTAATCAAAGGCCATGCTGACTAGGACAGATGGAGTCAGAGTTGGCCATATCAGAATGGTTCCATGTTGGTGATCTGTCATCTGCAGGATTGCAGCCTGAGATTCTCTGAAGGTTGGTTTCTGAAACTCTCTGAGAAAGATATTTTACTACACTTATCTAAGATCTGGTTATATTTATCCTTTGATGAATCTTTGTTAGGATATATTTTCAAAAGACCACCTCACACAATGATTCAAGGGTGTAGATAAATTCATGGTAATTCAAACTAAGGAATTGGATTAAGGTCATATTCAGAAAATGTGTTTTTTAATCCAGAATAAAACTCAGATGTTTTTCTATGTC
Organism: Stegonotus admiraltiensis; assembly: GCA_032468215.1. NCBI lineage: Eukaryota > Metazoa > Chordata > Lepidosauria > Squamata > Colubridae > Stegonotus > Stegonotus admiraltiensis. The sequence continues at coordinate 29,597 of JANHZT010008774.1, read as the reverse complement.
CTGGACTCATTCCTTTTGGAAACTGTGAATTGATGCTATGTATGGGGAGGGGGGAATGCAATTTTTTTTTAATCATTTCTCATTCAGTACAATGAACAAGCACCTGCTTTTGAGATTCTTCTCTTAAACAAGACAAAACATTTGGCAAACTCTTATGGGAGAAGCATGTTATTTTTGTGCTTATTTAATTATGAGGCAGTGGCTTACCAAGGTTGTGGGAATGGTCTATACTGCACCAAAAGGGAGTACATTGCAGACAATTTTAACCAACCCAACTAAAAGTATTCTTTAGGCTTTATGGTGACTTGAAGGTGAAAAATGACCAGGAAGAGCCTCTTATCTTGGCTGAAGATGCCAAGGAGGCTATTTGGAAGATTGGTGGTAGGTGTGGAGTCAAGTTGCTGATGTCAGCACACTATTAGCAAGCAACAGTGCAGTGCAGTGACTGAGATGGACCAGAGTAGACTGGTGGTTATGTGGTTATGCTAGTCTGGTACCTGCAGCTGTTTTTCAACCCCCTGATCCACTCCAGGTGTCAACATACAAAAAATATGCCATTGTACAAGGTATCCAAGGGATATGTGTGAATGCAGACATCTACGGTAGTGGTCCCGACTCCTCAAACCCCTTGGATTTCCAAATTCCAGCTCCCAGATTTCCAATAAAATTCTAATGAAATAAATTCTTGACAGCTTTTTTTTCCATTGGATTGTTTCAGACAGGGAGGTAGTGCAGGCTGCCAGGAAGACTTCGGATTGATGGAAAAGATGTCTAACCATAAAACACTCTCTGCTGTTTCTAATAAAATAGGCTTAGAAACATCCCCAGGAGGAAAAAAAACATAGTGTTGGTTTTTTTTAGAAATTGCAAGACAAATTTTGCTATAACCCTACTCTGGATGGATGTTAATATCCATAGTACAGTTAATATAGTACTTAGATCCATGACAGGAGCTTGAAAAAAGAAATCCGAGGGCCTACTTACCTGAGGGGGCCAAGAAATCTGAGGTCTTTCAGAATTGTATTTAGGCTTTTAATGGTGCTCTTTAAAAACTGATAATGATATATGCTAATTTTCCAACCTTCTGCATGATGGAGATTGTTATGCCTTAATTACTGTAAATGTGTACTTGACATAATTGCTGAAAGCTGATGGCTTTATAACAAGCCTGTAGAATCCAGAGTAGTGCAACGCATACATGGGGCTGGCATGTGGCGGTGCAGTGAAAGGTCAAGGAGGCAAGGAAGGTCTGGGTTCCAATCAAGATAGCAAGTGGTTTGGCACCTTTAATTTTATAAATTAGCATTTATTCTGCCTGGAAGAAAACTACAGCCTCCTGGACCCGGCCTTCCAAATTCTGGAATTTGAGAGTATTGAGAAAGCTCCCCGCATTTACGAGATCTCATTCTCAAAAACATTAGCCTTCCTGAAGACAGGAACTCACTTCACACAAGGAGCATGGGAATTAAAACTAGAAGGAGTGTGAGGAAAGATGCTGGCTCTGTGGCTGCTGGTTTTTTTTGTTTGTATCCTGCCTTTATTACTTTACAAATAACTCAAAGCAGTGAACATATCCAACACACCTTCCTCCTCCTATTTTCCCCAGAAATACCACCCTTGTGAGGTGGGTTGGGCTGAGAAAAGTGTCCAAAGTCACCCAGCTGGTTTTTATGGCTAAGGTGGGACTAGAACTCACAGCCTTAACCACTAGGCCAAACCAGCTTAGTTTTTATAGAAGATACAACCTTTCAGTCAATGAACTCCTCGAGAGCAGATGGACACCAGGGCAGTAAAAAGAATAATAATAATTGATTCCAGTCAGCCTAGCAAAGAGTCACTTTAAAAACAAGCCTTAAAACAGATATTCTCTTCTAAATCTTGTCTCTGCCCAAAACCTAACCTTGAAGATAGCCAGGAAAATGAATGATCTCCTCCCTGGTATTTATAGGTTCACCTAGAGATTGGTTTTTTTCTCCCTTCCCTTCTTCAGTAGTCTCACAGCAGTGCACTGACAAAAACACAAACAAAACCAGTATCAGTTTCTTCCAGGCAAAATGAGAACTTAGAAGGAAGGAGGATTGGTTGATGACGGCCTGCTGAGTTGATGTGCATGATCTGTTGTCCTTTAGATGGCAGAGCTTCAGAATGCCCTTGAAGACTTAAGGCACCCACAACATATAAAGGGATTTTGAATCTGAATGTCAGCAACAATCAAGAGCATGCTCAGAAACCATCACCACTCCCAAGAAACACACTAACCAAGTCAACATACAGGCAGGGATTCTCTTTCGTATTTCCATCATATGTATGCAAACTTAGGCACAGTGATATACACACACATGTACAAACACATTCCTGGATTCCACTGGCCTTTTTGTGTATGAATATATTACTCCAGCCAGAGGAATTCCATGGAAACTTTATAAAACACATGAATAGCTTGCATTCCAGAAAGTCATGCAATGAGCAGGAAATAAAGAATCGTTTATTCCTTTAGTTTGGGCTGTACAGTCTGCCACTGGCCAGAGTGTCTCTTCATGCTACACACATGTGCATGCTATGAGCATCCTATGCACAGCCTCATAGCCAGTGGATCCTGGTTGACCAATCTGGAGCTCAGCAATGTCATCCTCCTCCAGTGTGAGCTGTGCTCAGCGATAGCCTCAGAAACTGAAAGGGACAGCCAAGCAAGCCAATGGATTCTGTCCCAAAGTCAGTCTCACTCCTGCCCTTTTTCTTCAGCTCCTATGTCAGTGATAGCTAACCTTTTTCTCTTTGTGTGTCAAAAGCGCATGCATGTGCAACAGCGCACATGCGCGCTGGCACCCATAATGCAATGTGGTATTCTCCCCGACTTAAGTTTTCTCAGGTGGGGAAACCCCTCCCTTCCCTCCCTCTTTCCTTCCTTCCTCCATACCT
>JANHZT010008773.1:0-14340 GCA_032468215.1 Stegonotus admiraltiensis | reverse complement strand
CGCGGCCGCATTCTGGACCAACTGGAGCCTCCGGGTGCACCTCAAGGGAAGCCCCATGTAGAGAGCATTACAGTAGTCCAGGCGGGAAGTGATAAGAGCTTGAGTGACCGTGCGTAAGGCGTCCCGATCCAGAAAAGGGCGCAACTGGCGTATTAGGCGAACCTGATATTAGTGTAGCTACTTTTACTTTTACTTTTTCTTAAAACCATTGGCCATAATTATTTCTATAAACAATTTCAGGTTTTGATATTCTAAAATAGGATGGCTTATTCTGAACTTGTAATTTTTGACATGACTTTCTGGAATTATTTCACTATGCTTACAAGCCAACAAGAAACTCTTGAGTTTCTGTTTCTGGTTTCATGTTTAGGATTTTTATTTATGTTGTGTTGAACAAGTCTTTGTAGTATGATTCAGAAATAGCATGAAATTATAATGAGTAGGGTTGCACATCACACCAAGACTAAAACAAATAACATTGCTTAACACTACAAGTGAATTTGGCTTTTATTGTGAGATTCTATATTCAGTGCTCTCATTCATATTTTTACATGAATAAATGCTCATTTGTATTCTAGCAATATTTTTTCCACTTGCAACATCCATTCTGGGAGTGGCTTTCACATTTGATATTTTTGTTGCCAGCCATAGCTGTCAAACATGGAGGGGATGTATAAAGAAACCTAAATTTAATGGCCAATCCCTCTTCCAGTTTGATACATTTTTGATACCACTGGAAACACCCTCACAAAATATTGGACATGACTTGTATCCAAAGTAGGCTAGACAAGGCATTTTTAAAAACAGAGAACCTCCATTAAGTTTATTCAAATGTCATTTGCATCATTATAATAAACTAGAACATTTGGGAAAGATGGAGCCTCTCTACATAAATGGTCTATTAGTCAAAGATTCATTTGATTGTACATGGAAATAACTCTGTTTTACACAATATTCTTAAGAATATTTAACATACGTCTATACACCCCATTGTCTTTGCACTGTTCCTAAAATAAACCTAATTTATTTTAGATTGAGTGTCAGTTTGGTGTGGTTAAAGCATCAGGCTAGAAACTAAGAAGCTGTTCCCATCTTAGGCATAAGGCCAGCTGGGTGACTTTGGGCCAGTCATTCTCTCCTAGGAAGAAGGAACTGGCAAGCTACTTCTAAAATTGTTGCCAAAAAAACTACAGGCTGTTGCCAGGCATTCAAGACACAGATTTAGTTTGTTACTGAGTTTCTTCTAGACTATATTCTTGCAGTGGCTTGGGCCTGCTTTCCCTAGTCTGATATTTGAAGATGTTTTGCGCCGCAACTGCTATCAAGCCTAGTTAGCGCAATCAATAGCTATGCTGGTTGAACATAAACAGAGTTGTAGTCTAAGACTTCTGGAGAACCTAGGTTGGATAAAATTGAATTGTGGTAATTTGGAAAACATGGTTCTTATAAGGCATGTGTTTGAATTGTATTTTATGGGTATTGTAAACTAACTACACATCTTGCTCAATTATTAAAAGACCCATTTGTAGCATAAAATAAATAGATGAAATCAGACTTTGCTATGGCACCATAAAATGTGCCATAGATCAGTTACTGTGTTTAAATTAAAAATAATAAAATGTAAGTGATTTATCAGTATCACTCTTTGAAAACAATGCAGTATTCCAAAGTGGTGGGGCCTTTGTTGTGCCGTCTTTCTCAGTAGTCCAGGGTCTTCATAGTAAAATATGTAGTATTAATTCATAAATCAAACTGCCTATGCTAAGTGACTTGTTTTAAATGATATGGTTTTAAATTATATAGTAGAGGTTAGGACATTGCTATAGAATGTGAATCAAGTGTATTTGCTGATGCATCTTTGTGAATTTATAAACTGCTTCAGTCACTGGCAGTCACAACCGCATATAATCACATATAATTTATTTTCATGATGCAGTGTTAATGGCTTTTTACTTGGAAGCAATTTCACTGGAGACCCAATTTGGTGTAATGGTTAAGGCATTAGGCTAGAAACGGGGAGATCATCAGTTCTGACCCTTCCTTAGGCACGAAGCCAGCTGGGTGACCTTGGGTCAGTCACTCTCTCAACCTTAGGAAGGAGACAGTAGTAAACCACTTCTGAAAAGCCTTGCCAAGAAAACTGCAGGGACTTGTCCAGGCAGTCTCAGAATCTGAGACAATAGAACTGAAGAAAAACAATTCACTGAGTTCATTAGAAATGGAGTTATTCTTGTATAAATATTAATGCAGTTGTTTTGGGAATGAAAATCAAGCATAAATTATATTTATCATCTTAGGGATACTTAACAGTTATATTCACATTATCCAATTTATATATTGGAATATGGAAGTTTCACAGCATTTTATTATTGGTGTTTTGGGTTTTTTCAAAAGCAGTTAAATAATATGAATCACACACACACATACACACTTGTATAAATAAATAAAAGATTAGAGTTGACATTTGACCTTTACATTCCTAAATTCCCAAGTTAACATATCTTTGGGGTTTTATCTCTAAGAGAAATTTGGGGGCAAAAATGACTTCTTAAAGTAGCCTTATGTTGCATAATGAAATTGAAATCTAAAAAGATACTTTCTAACACAAATCCCAGATCTTTGCCTATTGGATGTTATTATGGTTTCATACATAATTTTTCACAATAGCTGAATAAGAACTAGGTTGACAATATTATTGATGAATCAGGCTTGCCTATGTCTTTCTCTTAAATTGCTATATTTACATTTAAGTGTTGATGACAGTAAGAATGTAGTCTGATCAGTGAACAGACTTGGCATGATTGGAACAGTATATCAGATTGTGAAAAAAGCAGCATTTTTTTCTCTCCTGTAAGTAACAATGAAGCTAGAATGTTCTATGCAAAATAACTAATTTGTTTTAGTATTTATTTTGTGCAGGTGATCCCCTCAGTTCCTAACTAATTCATTATTTATTTTGTGATAAATCCAAGTATCCACATCATGGGAATTGTGCATTTTGAGTACAAGAATGCCCATGGACACAATTCTTGGCATCTACCAAGTCTCATTTGTTGTTGTTTTTTAATTAGAAAAATAATATTGTGAAATTGGCATGCTGTAGAGCAGTGTGCCAGTATCTAGTAATATTCTCATTTGTAACATGGTTGGCATCCTTTTCCAGCATTCATGCGATTTTGCAAAATGGGGCAGTCATCCAAGTATGTAAAATTGAAAATAAAAATTACAAAAATTTCCCAAGATTTCAGTGATGAGATCTCATAGGAGTATTATATTTTCATGTAAGAATGTAAAAGCCTCTTGAGAGTTCCACCACTTTTAATGGTATTTTTTATTATTCTTAAGGTGCAGGGCCTGCATACTTAAGGAGTGTTATAGAAATCTTGGTGGCTGGGGGTGCTATTTTACTGAACTGTGTCTTGAATAATGATTCTTGGCCACACTTCCATAGAAAAAGTGAAAAGTAATAAGGTGGTCCAGAATGTTCTGTGACTCTGGAAGGGATTTCAGAGAGCACATTCATCAGCATGGTTTCTAGTAAATTGATATTATATAATTGGTCATGTCCGTTACAGTAGCCATTAACCACTCTCTGACATTGACCATGGTATGTGCTCAAATTTCCAAATACACTTCCTACCTCAAAATGGTTGCTAATTCTTAACTCAGGTATTCAGATATATGACATAATTTAAGTTTGAAATATGAGTGCTTTGTGATTAATAGTATCTAATTATTATATATTATTTATTATGACGATGTTATAGTATACCAATGACCAAAATTAAAATTGGTTCTTAGTTGTTGTAAGCCACCTAGAGTCACTTCGATAGAAAAATTTAATGAATAAATAAATTGATGCAATTAAATGGAAACTAAGAAAAGTATCTCCCATAATATGAATTTAAAGGCCATAGAAGCCCCTGGGCTATGAGGAGATACATAATGCAAATATTTAATGAATTATCCCCAGTTTTTTCTCTTTGGCATAGTGATGCCTAGCTTTGTCATTCTTGTTCTGTCTCGTGATTGGCTATGGATAGTATTTTATATTTGGAATGCATGTTGTCTTTGACCTATGAAATAAAGTACATTGAGAGATGACAGGAAGGAGAACTCCATGTTGCTGAATCAGCTGTTTATTTTTATTGATCAATATTGCTAGCCTAGTGGTTGCTGAATATGCTATTCCTCTTCTGTTTTTTGTGGTAGTGCAGTAGTTTCCATTCAGATTTAAATATTCGTTGGGAAAAATTTTGTTAACATTTGAATATAGAAAAATATTAAAATATGTATTCAGAAAATTGAGCTGTTCATAGTAAAGTGATGGTCTTTTGCTAATTATCACCTACTGAATCCGGTCAATTAGTTTAACAGTGTTTAATACTGTAGCTAATTGTACAGAAGACAGAGTGGATCCAGAGAAGGAAGGTTATATTGTACTGGGCAGAGTTTTACTTTTTAAAATGAAGCATGGCTTCTGGTTACAAATTCACTGGCTGTTTCATATCTCTCTTACTTTGCTTTGTTTTCTCACTATTTAATTCCTAGCTGCTCATCTCAAGCAAGTGAGTGTAGTGGTCCAATATGTATGCCTCTCTAGCATATTTCCTTAAGAGATTACTTTATTTACAAAAGAAACTTTATTTTTATCCAAAGGGTAGATTTGCACATGGGAAAAAGCTAAGTAGATAATTCAACTATTCAGCAGAAACAAATAATTTAATGGTCTTCTGTATCAAATGCACCTCAAAATTTCAAGCCAGTGTAGTATTTTAGTCCAACATGACTGAAGAGCACCTGATTAGAGAAGCATAAATAAATGCATAAAAATTCAAAGGTTGCATAGATTATTGCTAAAGATTATCATACTAACATGATTCTGGTATGACATTCTGGAGTTCAAGGTAAAGATGATGATGTGCCATCATTTGATTGTGTTAGCAATCACACGGATTTTCTCCATGATGATCTGTCCCTAACTGGTCCTTCCAAGTCCTCCAATCATGCAGCCATCATTGCTGTAACTGAATCCATCCCCCCTTGCTATTGGTTGATTTCTTCTCTGATTTGCTTCCACCTTTCCTAGCATTAGAGCTTTCTCCAGAAAGCTACAGTAATAATCTACAGAACGTAAACATTGATAGATTACTGAATGATTTGCAGTATATGGACAATGACTTCTTATTCCCAATTGTTCGGTAGGGTTATGGTATGTATTTGGAGGGGTGCTTCATGAAGCAACCAAACTACTCCTTTGAACAAATGTTTGAAATGTCCAGATGTCATGGCTTCAAAAGCTTGATGTAGTTGATTCAGGTCATTCTCACTGAGATTGCTCCTGAAGCTGGCTCAGACAATATGGGAGGTCCTTGAAGCGGCCATGGGAAACCTCTGAGAGGATATGCTGCCTCAACATTTTGAGCAGCAAGTTTGGACAAGCATTTTTATCACTTTGGAAATTACCTGCCAAATGTTTGTCACATGTCTACAATATGAAACAGGTATCCTCTCCATTTTTGATAATTTCTCTAAAGTCAGTATTTGTAGATCCAAATAATTCCAGAATCTATCTCAAAATAATAAATAATTTTGGGATTTAACAAAATAACAAAGCTGATCTCTGAAGATTGAAATCTGTCCATACCAAATCCTAATAAGCAAGAAATGGAAATTCAGAGTAATTATATGTCCTGTAGAGCAGCGGTCAGCAACTGGTGGTCTGTGAACCACTGGTGGTCTGTGAGAAAATTTTGGTGATCCGCCGAAAAATTATTTGCATTTTTTATATTGCACTAAATTAGAGGTCCTCAAACTACGGCCCCTGGGCCGGATACATGCAATGAACACTTATGTTACTGCAGACAGTCTCCCCCTTCAGGGTCTTTTTCTGCAGGTCCAAGGGGAGCAGAAATTCCGACTTGAGGTCTGCTTCAGCCTCCTGGAGTGGGGCTTTGGGCGAAGGCTGGGGGGAAGCCCTACTGGTGGCGAAGAGCCGGAGGGCCTTGTTCCAGTGACACTGTATCATGGCCTGGAACTGTCTGATCATCTCAGCCCGCTGAGCTTTCAGGCACCTGTACCTGGCCTTGTACTCCCGCAGGTCTTCCCTCTGCTTGGAAAGCCTATGCTCCTAGTCCTCAATAAGGTTCTTCTGCTGAGCTTCCTTCTCGGTCAGATCCAATTTGAACTGAGCCAGCTGTTTTGCCAACTCTTTCTCGTGGTGGCTTCTTAGCTCCAACAACTGCTTCCTGTTGGGGCCCTAAGGAGCCCAGGCAAGCAGGGGAGAAGGGGCTGGGAGGGGAGGAGCAAGTAGAGGCCGTCGAGACGCCCCTTGATGTGAGTGACATCAAGTTGGCCACACCCACCCAGCTGGTCGTTAGGCAGATCATATTAGTGGTCCACAGGATTTAAAATTATGAATTTAGTGGTCCCTGAAGTCCGAAAGGTTGGTGACCCCTGCTCAGTGGTCACCAACTGGTGGTCCGTGGACCACTGGTGGTCTGCGAGAAAATTTTGATAGTCTGCAGAAAAATTATTTGCATTTTTTATATTGCACTAAATCAAGGGTCCTCAACCTACAGCCCCTGGGCCGGATATGTACAATGAGCGTTTGTGTTGTTGCAAAGAGTCTCACCCCCTTCAGGGGCCTTTTGTGTGGGTTGGAGGGGGGCAGAAATTCTGACTCTGGGTCTGCTTCAGCCTCCTGGTGTGGGGCTTTGGGCGAAGGCTGGAGGGAAATGCTGCTGGTGGCAAAGAGCCGGAGGGCCTTGTTCCAGTGGAACTGCCTCATGGCCTGGAATTGGCTGACCATCTCAGCCCGCTGAGCCTCCAGGCACTAGTACCTGGCCTTGCACTCCCACAGGTCTTCCCTCTGCTTGGAAAGCCTATGCTCGTAGTCCTCAATGAAGTGCTTCTGCTGAGCCTTCTTCTCGGCCAGATACAATTTGAACTGAGCCAGCTGTTTTGCCAACTCTTTCTCATGCTGGGCTTCTTAGCTCCAACAATTGTTTCCGGGCGGGCGGGCGAGGGGCGGGGTGGGGAGGGGTGAATAGAGGCCAGCGAGGGGCCCCTTGACACGAGTGACATCGAGTTGGCCATACCCACCTAGCCACGCCCACTCAGCCGGTCATTAGGCAGATCATATTAGTGGTCCGTGAGATTTAAAATTATGAATTTAGTGGTCCCTGAGGTCCAAAAGGTTAGTGACCCCTGAACTAGATAATTTCATCAGTGCTAGTGAATGTGAGGTTTGCTCCCTGTTTATATAAAGTAGCTTGCTCTGCCAATGTTGATGGTTTGCATTAGCACTAGTGATAAAGTGCAACATTTCATGACTGCATTGCTTAGAGATGGCAATTCTGGCAGTCTCTGTTGCCAGAGGCATAAATGGCATGATTAGCAGCTGCTCATATAAGGCCAAGGAAGAGATTGTGGGATAGAAGAGAGATGTGTTGGGGACGTTAAAGTGTCATAAGTATGGGGGAGCTGCCAAACACCTGAATTTGGATCATGTGACCACAGGAGTGCTGCAGTTGCAGAAATTTCAAGGATCAGATCTAAGTACAATTCATTCATCAATTTCATATGATAGCGGAATGAATACTTGTTCAGCAAGGACTATCTATACCTGTTAAGGAGTTGCAATACAAAAGAAAGGAATAATATCTAGTTCAGTATTTTTGGGACAGTTTTTTCCTAGAAATGTCATTTTCCATTCTTTCATGTTGCTGAACTTATCTGCAGGAGAGACTGAGTATACAATTCAGTAAGCAGAATGTGTGGAGGGCAAATATGGTTTTCATCTGCCCACGCAGAGTGTGGAGGCACATACGCAAGATCCATTCACAGTATTGGTATATTGATAAAAATTATCAATAATTATCATATTTTGAAGTAATTATGAACTTGACCACTGGAGATGATTGACCATATATTCAAAGAGCTTGTTATTATACCTGTATGGTTAGGATAATACATCATAGTCCAAATATATGGATTTTTTCTATCCAGCAATTTATGATAGGTAAGTGTTTTTATAAATAAAATTTTAAAGATGGACAATAAATACAAATTCCTATAAAATATAATGCATTTCCTCACCATTCTATGATAAAGTATTTTTTTTCTTTTAGCAGGTTTATAACCAACCATGTATCTTAATTGTTGATCTCTTAGTATTTCTGTAGAATAGCCAGTAGTTTATCATGCATGTTAATGATAACATCCTCTTTTAATCATTGTTAATGTGTCCTTATTATAACTTTGTGAAATATGTTTCAATAAAAAGAATATATAAATATCCCTCTAATAAAATTCAACTGCCCGTTTTGACAAGTTTATTTCTATTTATTTTTCTCTTCTTGCTTTCACTATGCCTATTTCTTAATGAAAAAGGATGCGGGAACATCTGTAGGGGAAAACTTTTGTGAAAAGGTGGGTTATATTTTTTTGTCCAAAAAACAGGCTTTTTTTCTGTCTTCTGAATATATTAACTCTCAGATTTATTTCTCTGTTCTTACTTTGCTGATTTTGTAGATCACCAGAAACTAAAATTGTATCCCGTTGCTAAGAAGGAGGTAGTTAGTAAAATCACCAATCCTTTCCATGAATACTTTGTAAGCTTGGATGTTTTGAAATAGAATAGTGAAATAATTGTGAAATTTACAATTCTTATTTACCTAGGATTTTATAATTTATCTAGAATTCTTTACTTTGGATTCTTATAAGGGGAGTTTGTCACTTTTATCTCAGCTACTTATGCTTCCTTACACATTGCTGATTTCTCAATGTATGCTTACTTTAACTCATACTCTGCATACATTTTTCTGTGAAAAAATATTGTTGGAATATTACTTTTAATGTCAGTTTTCTATCCTGTATCTTGCTCTCATTGCATTTTGATTTTAAAACTCTTAGATGTGCTCAAAATATTTTGTCACCGGTGGAAAAAGTTGAATAATGTTTACTTAATTGAAAGTTAATAAGATCCATTGGAGGTGATAGAGATGTGTCTGAATCTTGTTATTGGGGGGGGGGTGTTCAAGCCAGTTGTTATTGAGGAAATGGACAGGGTCCTTGGAACTATTACTGGTAGTTCTGCCACCTATACTCTGAATCCATGCCCCTCCTGGTTGATTAAGGCCTTCTGGGAAATGACATGTGGTTGAGTCCAAGCAGTGATTTATGTCTCTTTGTAGGAGGGATGATTCAGTTGTCCTAAAGGACATGGTTGTCCTTCTCAAGAAGCCATCCTTGCACCCCATAGTATTGAACAACTTTTGTCCAGTCTCCAATCTTCCTTTTTTGGGGAAGGTTGTTGAAAGGTGGTTGGTGCACAACTACAAAGGGCCCTGGATGAAGTGAATTATTTGGATCTTTTCAGTTGGGTTCAGGCCGGAGCACAGCACTGAAACGGCATTAGTCACACTTGTTGATGTCCTTTGGAGGGCTTGAGATAGAGGTGGTGTGACCCTTCTGGCCCACCTGGACCTTGTAGCAACTTCCAGTATCATCAATGTTGATATCTTTCTGGATCAGCTTTGAGAGTTAGGAGTGTGAGACACTGTTACAGTAAGTCTCCTCCTTTCTCCATGGCTGGTCTCGGTGTTGGTATGGAAGGAATGGTTGAGCCCTAGGCCCCTTCAATGTGAGTTTCCCCAGGCCTCCAGCCTTTCATAGCTCCTTTTTAAGGTGAAACTACTAAAGGAGATCGATAATTGGTATAGGATTCAGTATCATCAGTATGCCAATGATATTCAATTAGATATATATCTCTCCACTCCTAGCCAGACTAGTGATGTTAGGGCCTTTTCTATGGTAGCCCCTACACTGGTTCCCTGGCTTTTGGCAGGTTTCTATCCTCCTAGCTTTCCATAAAGCTTCTGAAGACCTGGTTTTTCCCTCAACTACTGGGATAAGATTAAATGATTATGCATTAAAAGTTTGACTTGGCACCAGGTTTTGTTGTTTTAATGTTTTAATGTATTTGGTTTTATAATTTTAATATTTTTGCACAGTGGTACCTTGGTACTCATTGTTAATTGGTTATGAGAGCTGCGATAAGAACTAAAAACAAGGAGTGATGAACAAATCACATGATTTACCACATGATCCTTTGTTTTGGCCAGGAAGGACTTTCTGTCTGTCCCTTTTCTTATGTCAGCAACCTTCCCAGAATGGCTGACTTCCTGCCCATTCTCCATAGCCGTCGCCCTTTTCCTATCAAAATGCATCAAGTACCAAAAAAAGGATGAGTACCAGGACAATGTTTTCATGTCAAAATGTGTCAAGTACCAAATTCTATGAGTTTTGAAGCAGTTGAGTACCAATGCACCACTGTATTTTTTTAAATTTTTTGATTGAGAGCTGCCAAGAGTTGGTTATAAGATCGGCAGCTATATAAATGTTGTAAGTAACTCAATTAATGTAGCATAAAATGCTAAACTAAATAATTCTAAGTTGGCTAAAAGATAAATCCTGGGCTATTTAACTATGTCTAATAGAGCACTGCAAAGAAAGGAACACTATGCAAAAAGTATTCAAGGATAGCTTCTTCAGTAGTTTGTGATATGTTGACATTTGTAAATAGTTTCAAAAAACAAGCGACTTCAATCACTGAATGAAGGTTGATGATTTTGTAGCAGTTATTATGTTGGGATGAGCCAATTTGAAACTTGCAGGATCTTGTTTTTTTAATATAGCCCTGAAGGCTGCCAGCTGAAGCCAGTTGCAGAATACTTACTCAGACATGCAACCATATAAATTAATAAATACGGTATTTCTGAGCACACATTCCAATACAAAAATCAGATGTTAGTATCGGTACTAAGGCTAAAATGATATTCATGAAAACTCAACTTAGTCTACCCTATCACCAGTATTTCTCTAAAGTAATTAAATTTGGGGAGAGTGAATTCATTTAAGTATTGCTGTTATTAGACAATGAAAAGCACAAAACCTGATCAAACCATTGTAGAACATTTAGAGATATAGATTTAAATGTACTTGCTTTGAGATTTACAATATATTACAGTTCATTATTTTGTAGAAAGAATAGCAACACTGAAGTTAATGTATAGATAAATTACTGCATCAGTTTAGAAAATGAAAAAGAATTGGAAAGAGATTTGGGGGAAGTACAAGGACATGTAAAATAGTATGAATAATTGTAAAATATAGGAAATTAATTGTAAAATGTTTTCCCCAAGTGCTAGGATAAGATTATGACTGCACATACAGAAGTTTGACTTGTTACCAGGTTTTTGTTGTTGTTAATGTTTTAATGTGTTTAGTTTTATAGTTTTACTATGATTTTATATGTTGTTTTAATTTTTGATTGGGAGCCACCCAGAGTTGGTTAGAAGATGGGCAGCTCTATAAATGTTTTAAATAAATAAAAATATAAAGGAAATACTAAATGTAAATATAAGGAAGAATATGAAGAAACGATGCTAGAATATTATTGTAAAGGAAAGACGACTCATATAGTACATATGGCAGCGCCACTTTATTATAATTCCAATAATAGAATCAAAATTGTAAAATTTTGTGTACAATATTGCAATGGCCAGTTTATGTTTACAATAAATTGTCTAATTTAGATTATTAAAAAGCTGGGGAAAATATTTTGACCATACATGGATGTTTATTATATGTCTAAAGCAAATATTTCCCTTGTAAAATAAAAAGGTGTTTAAGACTATCAGTGGTAAAATGATAAATTATCAAATTATTGTTACAACACTAAAATAATTCATGGAGAGAAACTAATAGTTCCTCTTAAAATAAAACTTATTTTGTCACCTTAAAAGCAAGAAAGTTTTCTGAATAAATGTGTTTTATCCTGTCAACAGAAGGATTACATAGATGGAGCCTAGACTTCCTTGAGTGGGAATAAAATAAAAATCACTTAACAAGTGGGCAACCATATAAATTGAATGAAGGAATAAATGAATAATGTAGTATTGATCATTAATGAAAATTCCAAAATCCAAGGTCAAACAGGACATGTATTGGGACCAACCTAATGTATAAAACTGTTCCAAGATTTTGAAATTTCTTCTTTAAGCAAAGTTTTATTTAAAAGTGGTTGTGGGGAAGAAGGGAGGACTTGACTTTCTTTGGAAATCATGAAGTTTGCATATCCAATTATTAAAAAATGGAAATGATTCGTAAATATAATGACTTAGTTTTATCTCCAAGTTTATTTAAAAAAGAGGTTTTTTTGGTTGGTTTTGGGTTTATTTCTTTTTGCAGACAGGACAAAAGTGCTATAGTTGATATTCTCAAAGATTTTAAATAATTATGCAAAATATTGACTTTACATCATACTAAAATGTGAAATATGGTGGAAACCAACAGAATCCCTCCAAATCATTCCAAGAAATGCCTATTTTGTATTACTGATTTAAACTATTCAACAAGTGTGTGTGTTCAGTAAAAATACTACTACGTTATACTGCATTTAAAAAAAAATAGAAATCAAAGTCTGACATCCATGCATAATCCATCTTGTTCCCAATAGCTACTGAGATTGTTCAATAGGCAGACTGCAAAAGTTGTTTAAAAAAAAAGAGGTGTTTGCTTGTTTTCCCAAACTATTAACAGAAATATTTTCTGTTTAAATATCAAAGTTTTAATTTGACTGTCATAACTTATATACTTAAACTGTTTTAAAGTCATCTGAATTGATGTCTATCACCAGCTGTTAACAAAATCTGTAATAGTTGAACATACTGCAAAACAATATTTTGTTCTGTGTCTCCTAATCTGATATCAACTTCATTATGAGTTCTAGAGTCTATTGTGTCACAGTATATCCTAATTTTTTCTATTTTTATTATAGCATACCTCTCACAATGAAGGACGACAGGAAATTTCCTCCCGAACTAGTCGGTCTGGGGCTCGCTGTAGGAATTCTATTGCTTCTTGTGCAGATGAGCAGCCTCATATTGGAAATTACAGACTCCTTAAGACAATTGGAAAGGGAAATTTTGCAAAAGTGAAGCTGGCCAGACACATCCTTACTGGCAGAGAGGTAAAGTCTTGTACTGGCATTTTTGTTTTTAGATTTTGCAAGATAAATTTCCTAATATAATAAATTTTAATAATTAAAATAATGTGAACTTTGCATAGAATCATATAAATTTAACAGGATGTTTTTTCTCTATAATTAATACTAACAAAATGTTTTAGCTTAAAACAGTACAACTAAAAGGTTGATTAAATGTTGCTAAATTAAACTGTGGTGGTTGTTCAGTCGCTAAGTCATGTCTCACTCTTTATGACCCCATGGACCATAGCACATCCTTCACTATCTCCTGGAGTTTGTTCAAATCTATGTTCATTGCATCAATGACGCTATCTAACCATCCTCTGCCATCCCCTTCTCCTTTTGCCTTCAATATTTCCCAGCATCAGGGTCTTTTCCAATGAGTCCTCTCTTCTCATTAGGTGGCCAAAGTATTTCAGCTTCAGCTTCATTATCTGTTTTCCAAAGGACAGATATTCCTTTGGGATTCACTGATTTGATTTCCTTGCAGTCCAAGGGACTCTCAAGAGTCTTCTCCAACACTACAATTCGAAAGCATCAATTGTTCAGCACACAGCCTTATGGTTCAGCTGTCATTGCCATACATTACTACTGGGAAAACCATAGCTTTGACTATACAGACCTTTATTGGCAAGGTAATGTCACTACTTTTTAATATGCTGTTTAGGTTTACCATAGCTTTCCTCCCAAGGAGCAAGTGTCTTAATTTCATGGCTGTGGTCCCCATCTGCAGTGATCTTGAAGCCCAAGAAAATAAAATCTGTTATTTCTTCCATTTCTTCCCCTTCTGTTTGCTAGGAAGTGATGGGACCGGATGCCATGATCTTCATTTTTTTAATACTGTGTTTCAAGCCAACTTTTTCACTCTTCTTGTTCACCCTCATCAAGAGGCTCTTTAGTTCCTCTACACTGTCTGCTATAAGAGTGATATCGTCTGCATATCTGAGGTTATTGATATTTCTCCCTGTGATCTTAATTCCGGCTTGTGATTCATCCAGCCCAGCATTTCACAAGATGTACTCGGCATATAAGTTAAATTAGCAGGGTAACAATATATAGCAGTGATGGCTAACCTTTTTGCCATTGTGTGCCAAAAGCGGGGGGAGTGCGGGGGGGTTGCGCACGTGAGTGCCCACACCCATAATTCTATGCACCCTGCCCCCGCATATGTGTGCGTGATCCCCCACATGCTTCCCTCGCTTTTGGCACGTTATGGCACAGCAGGCTTGGTAGGCCCATTTTTTTGCCCTCCCCAGGCTCCAGAGCCTTTCTAGGAGCCTGGGGAGGGC
>JANHZT010008771.1:28561-42489 GCA_032468215.1 Stegonotus admiraltiensis | reverse complement strand
CTAGCCTAGCCTAGCCTAGCCTAGCCTAGCCTAGCCTAGCCTAGCCTAGCCTATCCTATCCTATCCTATCCTATCCTTTTACACTTTTCTGCATATTTTGTTGGTTTAATGATTCAGCCTTCAACTTCTTTTCAGGGCTTGGATATAGTTTTATTTCAGTGGCACAAGTCCAATATATACCTCCACAAACAAAGCCTATAACATTCTAATGAATCACAGATCCAAAGTGAATCACACTGACCTCAATGAGATTTACTTTTTGGTAACTTAATATAGCATTGCAGCAAAGTAAATTAACTTGTCCCACTGATGTAAACTTAGTTTCACCCTGATATTGTTGACTGTTTAAGACAATGAACTCTGAAAATATTCTGATAAAATTGGGACTATATAAATAAGTCATAAAAAGTCACCTTGAGTTCAAAGGGAATTAAATATAAGTAAGTAATAGGATTTTCATTTTTATCATAATGTGATGCTTTAGTGTTCTGAGAGTAATACAAGTAGGAACAGGTACTTCTGAAAGGACCACTCTTGCTGGTAGAGATAGATGGTAAAGTTAAAAATAATATACAAAGCAGTGAGGCAGGCATAAAGAAAGCTAACCTGCCTAAGAGAAGAAAATCTAAAATTAAATCTGGAAAGAGGCAATAGCAAACCACTTCGTACTTTTATCAAGAAAACAGTATAGGCAATGTTAAACCATTAGGAAGAGTTTATGTGCCTGGTGATGAGACTCCTAGTATGGGAAATACTTCTCTGGTTACTGAGGAAGAACGGTGAACTTTCATAGGTAAATAAGGAGGTAAAGATAAGGCCTGAACAAAAGAGTAAGAAAGTCTAGATATCAATGGTGCCAATACTGAAAAGAAGATTTTTTCCCCCTCATATTTCAAAAACACATAACGTTATAACATGGGATGGCATGAAGTGAATGCAACTTGATTTTTTTAAAGTTGAAATGAAGTCTATTAAACTGAATACTTTAAGAATATTTAAACATAGGTAGTCTGTAATGAGCTACTTCAAATCATATAATTGCATGCTATATTATTCAGGAATTGGACAATACAGTATACAGAAACTGAGTAACAATAATACTAAAAACAAGCACCTCTATGGTACGTATGAGCTTGACTATGACTCAATAAATGATAGGGTCATATCTATAAGGAATATAGCCAACAACTGTATAGACAACTGCATCCCCACTACAAATGGAAAATATTGGCAAATTGCAAAAGAACTGAAGTAGTATTATAAAGGATGATTGACATGCAAACATTGGAGAAATGGAGGAACTGAGAACCATAAGAAGATTTGAAGAAATGCAATAATGGAGGGGAAGTGTTAATAAATAAACACATAAAAATATTTATTGCTACCCTCTTTTTCAAGCAAAATAAATGCAGATTATATGTAGTACATGGGCATTACTGGATGTACAATAGCAGAATCAAACAAACTATAATTTGAAAAAGAAGATGGAAAAATGCAATCCAGGCAGCCAAGCAGTTTCAGAAAGAAATTGAGGAAGATACTATAAATATTTGGGTTAAAGGTAAAAGAACATGGAAAGAAAAATAGAAGTGCTTAAAAAATAACAAGAATTCACAAGAAATCACAGGGAAATAATATCTAAATAGGAATACTTAGAACTAATCACAAAAGAGATATGTAATTGAATCAAATGAGGTTGAAGGAATATGAAAACAAATGGAATCATACAATTATAGAAAGCATTTTCAGAATATGTTCAGGAACCAGTCAGGCATGATAGAAAGTAAACCAGGTACCAGATAAGAAAACAGTGGAGCAAGTTAATACATATTTGCACTGCTTAAAGTTGCAGGAGAAGAAGCAGTCACTATGCTAACAGTTCTCTGTCAATAAATATAAAACAAATTTTATAGCCTAAGATGATAAAATATTGGTGAATATACCCATGCTGACATGGTTGATTAATTCCTTATGCAAGCAAAGTTCAATTTCAAATTTTACAAAGAAGATGCTTACACAGATTTCTACAAATAAGAGAAATCAGATTATTTTCTTTGTCTCTGATGATTCTTCTGAGGAACTTTCACAATAAACAAGTTGTTGTTGCAGAAACCAAATTTGGAGAAAAATAATGAATAGGAAAAGGAACGAGACAAGGATACCTCTTGTTCCCATGCATGTCTAATAGAGGTTTGGTGTCTTAAATAGTAAATGAATGGAAAGATTAGCCATTCTCCTGTGTTGATTCTACATAAAAATTTAAGATGTGAGAATATTGTTAGCAGAGAGTGAGACAACTCTCACAACGAAAATATGCATTGTGACAAATCTGGGCTAATGTTATTATTAATGGTAAAGGGTTTGAAGTGATAATTTTGTTTCCTTGGGCTCAAGGATAGATAGACAAGGTCAGTGTGCTGTAGAATAAAAAGCAGATTAATCCTAACGAGGAAGGCACTGATAGTGTCATGAAAGAATAGTTCTATGACAACAAAGATCAGAACAATTACTATTATAATCTTTCCAGTGGCAATATATGGCTGTGAAAGCTGCTTTTGAAAAAGAGAGAGAAAGAAGATAATTGCCATCAAATTACAGATCTGAAAATTATTACTAAGAGAATCATGGATTTTAAGAAGAACTCATCAATCCTTGCTGTCCCAAAATGAATTAGGAATACCATTTTATGTTTGGAGATACATTTAGTTTCCGTGGAGGCTAGAGCTTGGCTTCTACTTGTCAACTTTTGACTAAAATTAATTTTCTTCCCTATAAGTCTGGCCCCTTTAGCCTTTAGGGACTGCTTTAAATCATTGTGGCTTAAGAAAGCTACTGATAAAATCCATTTATTGAGTTTTTCAATTGAGAGCCTCTGCTCCTTAGGCTTTGAAAATGCCAGACGTGCTCTCAAGCCACAGATATTGTTATTACAAGTAATCTACAGTTAATTTCACAGTCTAAGTCTGGTGATAACTTAATAATTCAAGATCTAACCAAGGACCTGAGAATTTTTAAGATAGTTCCTAAATATATAGGCAGTTCTAAGTAAGGTGGGGTTTTGTGGGGGTGGGGTTTGGGTGGTAAAACTAGGGGTTTGTTCAGGTCCAATAATTTTTTTAAAAAAATCCAAATATTGAGGGAGTCCTTTGGGTATTGCTCTGAGGCTCCAATCATGATTGGGATAAGTACAGATTTCTTTTTCCCCCCCATAAGTATACAGTACTGTGGTTTGACGCAGTCAGCCAGATATTCAGACTCTTGTTATTATTTAAATTTATTGGCTACCCAATTCAAGGGAAGACAGAACTTCAACTAATTTAGGGTTTCCCAAACTGTGAGGTGTTCCTTCCATGGAGAGGTTCAAACGGTCTGGGGAAGTTTTAAGAATCTTTTAGTTACATTTTTATAATAAACCTATATTTCCCATCATTTCGATGTATTATTTTCGTTATTCATTTATGTTTGTTTTGATCTTTGGATTTTTAGGGGAGGTGCGTACATTAAAATAAAGAAAGGTATAGTGACAAAAAATTTAGGAACCTGTGACCTAATCTGGGGTCTAGGGTCTAGTCCTAAAACTTGGGAGATTCTTGGGATTGCACCAGCCTACTGTTTACCATCTACTACAATATCAAAATATTGTAGGCCTTTTACCTTAACCAGCTAGATGCACTGCCTTCATTAGTCCTCTTTGGATGGTCAAATAATACTCCAGTGCATCACCACCTATACCCATGCAGAGATGGTTCATTACAGCCATATGTTCCTCTGTTGTTCCTCTAATAAGGACTCTAGGATGACTCTCAAACACTTCATCCTAAAGACATTTGGGGACAGAGAGCACAACTTTTATTTATCGGTTCTCTTATCTGAGAAGAACCCAAATGTATCTTCCCAGGTTGCTCATGTCTACATGTACTAATCATTGTAACTGTAGCTGAAGATCCTGACTTATTAACTTTCTGATGCTTTATGTTATTTTATTCTATAATTATTGTACTTTTGTCCCAGTACTTTTAAATTCTGTGTTTCATTCTTATTTCTTGTTAAATATCTTATATCTATATAGACTTATCAATTGATATATATGTATATTTATATTCACTTATTTTTAAGGCTTTAATTTATTGCTTTTTGGCCTTATGATTGTGATAAGGTTATTAGATTTGAATCCTGGGCCCAGGAAAGTCTGATTCCTCCCTTGAGGAACAGCAAACAAAAACTCATATACTTCAGGCATGTGATATAAGATGTACTAGATCTATGTTGTCTATGTTTAGAAGTATGGGACAATTAGAAAAATGGGAAGACAACTAATAAAGTAGATAGAAGGAATCAAAGAAATTATAGGTTTCTTTGGGAAGAACTTCAAGGTGTTGAACATTTGTCCATGCAGTTGTCAGGAATCAGGTTGGCCTAACTAACATGTTAATCATCTAACTGAATGTCTCCAATTCACATTTTTTCTGATTTTGTTTGTTTGTTTGATGTGCAGTTGGCTTGGAATTCAACATCTGCTACATTTTTTTTCTGTCTAACTGACTTTAATTCTTCATACTGTATTTGTTTTATGTAGCGATTCAGGAAGAACAATGAACATAAAGTCCACCTCTTCAGAATCAACTGTGGCTCAATCACTATCTATGCTTGTGTCCCAGATTTAGATTGAATAGTTTTATCTACATCGTTTTTGATATTAAACTGGGACCTATGCAATTATTGCTAATAACAGTATTAGTTTATTTTCCTGCTCTATGCAAAAGAAGGAAATAATATATCAGTCCTGCAACAGCTTAGTCCAGAAAGCTTTCTGCTCTGGAACACATAAATCCTATTCAATCCAGGTGCCTAAGTAATATGTTTGGTGTAGTGGTCAAGGCATCAGGCTAGTCCCACCTTAGCTCCAAAGTCAACTAGTGATTGCAGGCCAGTCAGTTTCTCCCAGCTGTGGGAAGCAGCCAGTGGCAAACCACTCCCAAAATGGTGCTAAGGAAAATGCAGGGACATCTTCAACACTGACTTGAAAACAGACACACACACACAATAATGTTTAACGACTTCAACAGGGAAGACAGTAAGCTGCTTAAGTGTCAGCCTCTCATATTATTTGTATTCATAAGAATGTTTCCTAGTTCAAATAGCTCATACACAGTAGGTGTTCTTAAAAAAATAAAAATGACAAGGAGCTGTAACAAATACTCTAGAGCTGTATCCACCTGCCCAGAAAAAGAAAAAGCTAATTAAATAGGAAATTGTAGCGTGCTCCAAATATATTGAAGGGAATGAATGTTTGACATCTAGCTATCTTGTATATAACTATCTTAACAGCCATCTTGTGAGAGCTCTCATGATATGTTCTCAGAATTCCAAATCTGCCATTTCTGCAAATAAGTTGATTAATGACAGATGGTCCTTGACTTGCAACAGTTCATTTAGTGACTGTTCAAAGTTACAATGGCATTGAAAAAAGTGACTTATGAGAATTTTTCACACTTACAGCCATTGCAGCATCCCCATGGTCACGTAATCAAAATTCAAACACTTGGCAGCCAACTTATTATGGTTGTAGTGTCCCAGGGTCATGTGATCACTTTTGGTAACCTTTGGCAAGCAAAGTCAATGGGGAAGCCACACTCACTTAACAACCATGTTACTAATTTAACAAGTGCACTGATTCACTTAACAACTGCCGCAAGAAAGGTCGTAAAATGGAGCAAACAAATGTCTCACTTAGCAACAGAAATTTTGGGCTCACTTGTGGTTGTAAGTCTTGGACAACCTGTAACATTGATTCTGGAATACAGGCTTAATGGTAGTGATCCTAGTGTCCCCAGATGTTTCAAGCAACAGTGCTCACAATCCCTTCTCATTGGCTACCTTAACTGCATCTGATTGTAATTAGATTTCTAAACTTCTAAAGAGTACGAGGTTGCCTATTCCAATTTCTGCTTGCTACTCCTGTCCTTTGTAACAGAATATGTTAGAAATAAAAGCGAGCTGTAGTTGCCACCAAAAGTAGTCATAAAAATAAAAGATTTTAAAGTAGGGGGATATTGGTTCTAGATACTGTGACTGTATGTTTAACTATTTAGTTCTGCCTGGGGCCATAAAGATAGGGTAAATATTTTATTTTGGCTCCGAGGGGAGGAATAACCTTTAGCATATACAAAGCAAGAGAAAAGGTTTAGCTTTAAATTGTTAGATAATTGTTGGATCACCATCTGCTATAAATTTCTTTCTGCAAATATTTAATCAAAGCCAGAAATATGCAGAAGGTGTACACATTGTTTCTTGACATAAAGCAAACACGGAAGCAGGTTCTAGAACAGGGGTGTCAAACTCGCTTTCATTGAGGGCTGCATCAGGAGTGTGTTTGTCATCGGGGGGCTAGAGTGGGGATTGCCAAGGTGGGTGTGGCCAGAGCAATATCACTCGTGTTAGAGGCGCCTGTGGTGGCCCAAGCGCTTTGCCAGCAAAAATGGGAAGGATGCCTCCTTCCATTTTTGCTGGAAGAGGCACCATGGGCTGGTCCTTTGCTGTTTCCAGGTTGGCCCATGGGTCACATCTAAGCACCCTGTGGGCTGGATCCAGCCTAGAGATGGCATTCAGCAGGTTCTGACCTGTTCTGGAGAACCGGTAGCGTAGATTTTGAGTAGTTCAGAGAACCGGTAAATACCAACTCTGACTTGCCCTGCCACCATCTATTCTCTGCCTCCTGAGTCCCAACTGATCAGGAGGAAATGGGGACTTCGCAGTAAACTTCCCCTGCCACACCCACCAAGCATGCCCACCAAGCCATGCCATGCCTACCAAGCCATGCCCACCGAACTGGTAGTAAAATTTTTTGAATCTCACCACTGATCCATCCCGCGGGCCTTGAATTTGACACCCCTGCTCTAGAAGATCCAGAGGATGCATCTTTTTGTATGGAAAAGATCCATTTTGCTTTGGGCATGAATTGTGAATAAAACTGTACTTAATAATAAAACTGAATTGTACTATTATATGGGTTGCCTGCATGGGCAATTTGAAACTTTGGCTGTTTATGAGACATGGAGAATAAAAGAATCCACTATGTGAATTGCCATTAACTTTGATGAAAGAAGAGTGTAAAACCGTAGCAATTCCCCCTCCCCCAAATTTGGTTTTATTTTATGTAATGGATGTTGAACTTCTGTCAACCAGAGACAACACTGATCTTCCAATACCACATTGGAGTCTGTATTTTAAAATACATCAGCTCAGGCCCAAAGGAAGTGTTCTAATGAAAAATGTTAAAACAATATAAAACTATAAGTTTTACATCCCCTTGGATCTGCACTATGTGACCGAAGGACTTGATAATGTCCCTTTGGAAGAAGCAGTATAACCTCGTTCCCCATCCTTCCTTCTTACCTTTGTTTTCCTCCGATGACACTGTATAGATGCTCTTTCTACAATTGATAATGCAGCCACAAGGCAGATGACTCCAGTGCTCTGACAAGACAAACATCGGAGTGACAGTGACAGCTAGCAAAGTTAGCAGGAAGCTGAATATCTCAAAGGAAAGATTGTGAAACCCAACAGTGTACTGAACAACCATTTGTATCTGAAAGAGAGAGGTATTCCAGAGAAATTAAGTAACAGACAGCTGGCTTGTACAGAAGTGATCACATATTATACTCCCTCTCCTAAATACTTGCTGCATAGGCTTCCCCAGACTTGAATATTGGCATCTTAGAAAGCAAAGACATGATCCAGAAAGGTGTACAGGACTCTTCTAAACCTGCTACTCACAAATAAATGCCACTGAGTTTGGTAGCGCTGACTTTTACTTAGCATTGAAATGCATGTCTGCCATATGTTGCAATCCTATAGAAGTAGTACAAGTGAGCCTATTCCTCCCAACAATCTCATTTACTTGGGGAATCATCTTCTACAATCCACATAATATGGCAGGCGAAACCAAAGCCAGAAGTAGCCAAATACAAAACTGCACACCCTGTATCACTACATTCACCAAACATATTTATAGCACAGTTATCTCTACTCTGCTCATGATAAGGGTAAGACCCAGATTTGGATGGCCCATGGTCCATTAAGTCCTGCCTGGGCATGACCTAATGTTCTTTGTCAGGCTCATCCAATAGCTAAACATATTTGGCTGAGAATATATTTACAGGGTCATTGCAAAATAATGCACAGTAACCGCAAGCAGTCTCTGCTGCCTATCAAAAGACACCCAAAGCCATTTGCTCTTTGAGATACAGCAGATAAGCATTCCTCTTCTCCTGGAATTTGTCTCAACTGAGCTTCCTCATGTCTTTGAATCTTGACAGATGTCGAAAAGGAACTGTTCTAACACAAGTCCCATCTGTGTCTCTCTGAAATGCCAGTTGCTTCAAGTGAAACAATAAATATTGATGCCTGTTCTGTAGCAGAGAAGTAGCTTCAACCCTGAGCTATTAATAAAGGGCCATTTGAGTTATTGCAGGGAGGTGGAAAGGTACCCTTGAGAAGATCATGTTGATAGATGATTTGCACAGTGCTTTCATTATGCAGAGCTTCATAAATAAAGAAGCAAGTCCGTGCCCCATGGATCTTACAATTTAAATCTCATCAGTAAGGGCAAAGGGAGGATTGCTAGAGAAGGTTACAAGGGAAGAACATGAGTGAATGCAGCTCTGACTACTGGAATGGCGAGTATGCGTTGCTTCCGAAATAAATTCTTCAGTGTCTAATAGGGCTTATTTCCAGGAAAGAATACACAAGTCTTAGACCAAACTGATGTAAAACTTAAAGTTCATCAGTGAATGTAGGATTTAAAAAGGGCTCTGAAGAAATAACAGATTTCAAATTATTGCTCCCTACGTGCTGGCAAAAATGGGATTCACAAATGCAATAGGGTACTGAATGTGCTGTAAGAGATACATGACAAAAAACAAACCCCAAAACACATGTAAACAGATTGCCCTATCTGCAATCTACTATCACAAACTTCAAGGCAGTAATTCTTTTTTTTTAAGAAATAGAAAATAATGAAATTCTTCCAGTCTTTTGTAAATACTTTTGAATTACATAGCTACAGGCAATTCACCACAAAAAGGTGTGCCTTGCAACTGATAAACAAAATAAGGAATTTTTGGTAAATGCCAAAACCAACAACATAATACCCAACTGAACTGCATGAAGCATAAGAGCTTGATCTATTCCACCACGTAGGTTTTTTTCCCCTTGGAATCATTCAACAAGATGTATTTGTAGAACACTTATGCTAGCACAAAACTAGCACCATAAAGTAGTTGTCTGGAATCTTTCTTGTATCTGACTATTACAAACCATTTCTACATTTGGCAAAACAAATCTCAATCATCTGAAAAGTAATTAAAATCTTACTCATTTCCTTAAGAATACACCAATATATGTGCATTTTGAGTTCCTGATCATTAAATAAACCAGTATTAGAAATGTACAGTACCTTCAGTTGAAACTACAATAATGTACCCAACTGTTTGAATAGACAAGGAATACTTTAAACTGTAGCCAAACTGAATAAAGAAATACAAAGCAAGTTACACAGCAACTCATAAAAAAATCTTGATTAACTAATGTTTTAAAGACAAGATGCAAGTTTTCAAGTTGGACACAAGCCGTAGCTTAATTTACCCTGTTCTGCTGCTCCCCACTTCCAAATATCATTAGATACCGCTTAACCAAACCCTTAGAGATAAGGAAAAGAAACTTGGGCAAGGTTTTTTTTACCATCATTGGGAGCCAAAGAATGACTTTGGTCAGAGCAAGAATTAGCGAGAAGCGTTTCTGAGCAAATTCCACAGTGATGTTCCGGTTGTTAGGTGGCACATTTTGTGTACCATAGTGGTCCAAGTGACAGTGGTCAGCTGGACTTTGTCTGGTAACTGGGACAGAGTTCTGACAGTGCTTCTGGGTTTTATTCATAGTGTCTTCTGTAGGAAGAGAAGATGTGTGACTCTCAAATGGAAGTATCCCAGAAGAAAAATGGCCACCAGTGATTTGATGATAATCATCATAAAAATGCTGTTGCTCATCTGAACAGAGCAATTGATAAATAAGAGGAATGGAGAGTATAATTAGGAGACAGAAACACAATGAGTAGATTATAAAGAGAAACAAGATATACGAACTGGAACAGTCAGCAAAACATCCCCAGGAAGTGGGAGCATAGGTGCCCCAGCCACATAAAGGCAAAATACAAATCAGCAGGCAGACAATCCAGATAGTAAGAACAGCCCATATCATGCTCACTGGCCTTTTGGCTGCCCCTTGGCTCTCTCCTGTTTTATTGAGGCTGTAGAAGTTGTAGGAAACTACAAGGGACCCCATCAAGTTGCTGGAGAAACCCTGAAATAAGTACAGTAGCGCTGAAGTGGTACACAAAGTCTGGGGAAGCATCTCACTCAACCAAGGCTTGAGCATAAAAATCGTTGCTGGTACCACACTAATCAGATCATCCACACTTAGAGAAGTTGCAAGCATTGAAACTGTACTTTTGTTCTGCAGTCTCAGCAGGGAAACTAATGAATAGATGCTACCCAGCAGGGTTAGGAATGTGATGACAAAAGTCAAGAGAAAAATAAAAAGATTCAAAGATTTTTGGTCTTTGGGTATATCCATCATTCCCTGGTTTGGGGAGCTTGTCCCATTTAATGAAACATTAATATGGGTGACTGACATTGTTGTCAGGATGGTTGGGATAGCTGGGGTGGATATTACTTTACCTTCTCACAGATTCTTTGAGTTCTCATCCGATGAAAACATTGTTAGCTCCACAGTAGATTCCTCATCTTCTCTACCAAGTTTATTCTTGGACTGTACAGATTTTTCCCCACCTTTCTGAATGCCTGCTTAGGATGCTCCCAAGTAATGCCCAGCATTAATGTTAAGTCCCAAGGAGCAAAAAAAAAAAAAAATTCCAGCCAAGAAAATAAAGCACAATAATTTCTCCTTTCCTCAGTTCTTTCCCAGTCCTTTATAATCCTCAGAAGTGGTCAAGTTTAGCCTTAAAGTAAAAAGCCGATGTCAAAAACGTGCCGTAAGAGAAAGCAAGCAGAATATCAGTCTCACACTGCCGGCTTAGGAGAAACTATAGCAGAAGGGAGGGAGGGAGGGAGGGAGGGAAATAACCACCAGAAGCTCTTTGGTTCAGTCTGCACAATTCATAGCTGCAGGAGGGAGGAGTCAGATATAAGCAGGATAGCAGAAGAGAGTGGAAGAAGGATATCTCAAAGCAGAGCTGCTCTCTGATCATAAGCAATGAAGACTCTTTGCAAAGCCACACCTTCATCTTCAGCACTGATGCACAGAGCCAATGCAAACACCAATCCAACAATAAATGCCATCTCTTCCTCCCAGCCCCAGAACTACTGCACAGCTGTTGTTGGCCTTGGGACACACAGAAGAGGAAATCCAAGTGCAACAACTTTCAGAAAGGCTCTGAGGTCAAAGCCAAAGCATTCATGGGGTTTGGGATCCTCAGATTGTACATTGCTGTACTAGAATTGTAGCTGATGTCAACATTATTTTTAATCATTACAACAGATTCTTAAATCAAAACTGGAGGCAAACCATCTGTTGAGTGAGTAACACCTGGGCTCTTTGACTCTCTAAATCTGCCTCTGTTGCTGCCTCTTGTCATAAAGGAGGAAAGGAAGCAAATGAAGATGGCTTAGGGTTGATTTGGCACAGATGGCTTTAGAGCAACATCTCCAATTTGGCACCCCTCATCAATGTTGGAACTGCAGATTCCATAATTCCTACATTGGCTTCACATTCACAGTGCTGTCTTTCTGCATTCAACACATCAGTAGCCATGTCATTATGATAGTCTCTAGATGCCATTTCTTGCTCACAAGCTGCTTCTGCTCACAAGCTTGGGGGAGCTATGTATGAAAAACTTGATCAATAATACAACATATTGAATTTCATCTTACTCTGCTCCGTCACATTTTGTCAGGGAGTTCTCACAATCTTTATCAGTATGACTCAGCCCCTAACCCTGTTTTCTTCTGGAATTAAAATCAATGCTGTGTTGGAAAGACAGGGCAAGACAAATGGAAATGATCCAGGAAAAGTGTCTGAAGAATTCTTTTTCTCTCTTCCACAGTACTCAAAATCTTAAACTTTTTTGTTCATTCTGTGCTAAGCAGACTGAAAGAAAAGCATTGAATTGGTACTCAAGGTTTTGGGGGGCCCTGCACAATGGTGGACTTCAAAAATTTTTACTACCGGTTCTGTGGGTGTGGCTTGGTGGACGTGGCAGGGGAAGGATACTGTAAAATCTCCATTCCCTCTCCAATCCAGGGGAAGGTTACTGCAAAATCCCCATTTCCTTCTGATCAGCTGGGACTCAGGAGACAGAAAATAGATGGGGCTGGAGCCAGTCAGAGGTGGTATTTACCTGTTCTTCGAACTACTCAAAATTTCCACTAATGGTTCTCCAGAACTGGTCAGAACCTGCTGAAACCCACCTCTGCCCCTGCAGATGGATACTCTAAATCCCATGGTCCAATCTGATACTACAATATCATGCTCAAAAAGATTCAGGTAGTAAATTTCTACTTTAAAGAGCAAAATACTGTTTTCAGAAAAATGAATTACATATGTAGATTTCTATTCACTATAAAGCCTGAAAGGAGTGGTAGATTTTATGACAGGATCTTCCAAGAGTTGTATTGGGCTGTTTATTTCCTGAATCAGTAGTACCAATACAAGGTGATTTGGGATACTTTATGGACCGTAGTTCTTGCCTGAAGATCTTTCCACTCATCGGTTCATGAGAGACGTACTAAATGAAATATTAAAATTCAAATCAATTCTTCAGTCTGAACAATTCATTTCACACCCTGTAGAATCCAATAGCCAGGTTTTGCTCTTAGGTAGGCTGAAGCAGTTACTTCAGTTTGAAGATGTTATGAATGAGAATCCATTATTAATTTTCTTAATTCATTCCTGCAGCAGAAAGGAGACAAATCCTTATTCCAATTGGATAATATTGTGAAAAGCCATTTTCACTTCCAGACAAAATGTAGACAATGTATGGTTTATAGCTAGTAGAAAGAATATATGTGGTAAAAATGTGGTATGAGAAAACTCTGTGTATGGCTTGCTTGGAAATATGCACGAGTATCAAGAAAAAAAGTATGTCTGAGTTCTTCTGTGGCCAGATTTCAAGCTACCTGTGATAGTAGACCTACTATGGCTTCCTGTATTTTGCTCTCCAATAAAGGAAAATAACCAACAAAAGCAGGGGTATAGATATGCAAACAATGTGTAGACGAAAATTTAGAAACTATTGATATTTATTCATTCATTCATTCATTCATTCAATCTTCATTTATGTCCCACCTTTATTTTTTATAAGTTTTATTACATTATCAGCATGTATAATCAGCATTATAATCAGCATGTATAATCAGCATTATCAAAAACCTTTTCCAAAAATCTAACATGAATCTTTAGAAGATTATAAAAGCGAAAGAAGCCAGAATTTATTTTCTGTTACCTAAGATTAAGTCTTATTTGGTACAACAACTCTCAACGTCTAAGTGGGCATGTATGGGATCAGGCTGTAAAAAATGATCAAGAACAAAACTTGTGTTTGTTAAACTCTGATTTTTTTTAAAAAAAATATTGTTTTATCATAGAAAATAAAATACAAAACTGTAAAACAAACAAACAAAATGAAACAAAACAGAAACATACGTTCAACCCTAACAACAAAAAAGAAAAAAAAAGCGTACAAAAAAGGGGGAAAAAGTGGTCAATTAAATTTAACTTTTAACGTTTTATATGTAAGAGCCACTCTGGCTGGGTGCTGAAAGGAAAAAGAAAGCAATAAATTATCCTCCTCTTTTACAAATATATATGCATATAATAAGAATTTTTAAATTGTATCTGAGGAAGAAAGCAAT
>JANHZT010008769.1:7172-17489 GCA_032468215.1 Stegonotus admiraltiensis | reverse complement strand
AGAGAGAGAGAGAGAGAGAGAGACTGGCCTCAAATCACCCACCCTTCTTTAATGACTAAGGCAGGATTAGTAATCATCATCTCTTGCTTTCTAGCCTGGTGCTTTAACCACTAGTTAATTCTCAATATTCTTCTCTTTCCTCTAAGCTTAGTCATATTTCCATCATGGAAGCATCAATTTTACATCCCTTGCATACTTCAAGCCAATCAAAATTGATAAGCATGGAAAAATTTGACCAGAAAACTTGTTTGATCTTCCTAATACAGAATTCAGTAGACTTTTGAATATAAGTAAACCAACATCAGCTTTCTTCTAGATTGTATTAGACCTTGCTGTTTCCTTACTGTTTGCCATTGAATTTTCTTTATAAATTAATGTCTCCCCAAAAATATTTTAGGAATGTCACAATTTTCATTATGGTCAAAAGGTTGATAGCTCATATAGTCTCATGATTTCTGTGAAATGGAACAGCTTTGCTCTTTGCTGCCATTATGCAAATGGTAGGATTGGCCCTATCAACAGTGACATTTCTAAATAATTACTTCTGAGAA
Organism: Stegonotus admiraltiensis; assembly: GCA_032468215.1. Taxonomy (NCBI): domain Eukaryota; kingdom Metazoa; phylum Chordata; class Lepidosauria; order Squamata; family Colubridae; genus Stegonotus; species Stegonotus admiraltiensis. Next base: position 16,938 of record JANHZT010008769.1, on the reverse strand, counting down.
ATTATGCTACTCCTTTCTCTCCAAAGATGAAAGTGGCATATGCCACCCAGCCAGTACTACATACTGCATGTTAAAATAACCTGATGTGTTCTCTTTATTTGATTTTTCCATCCTTGATTAAGGTATTTCTTTCAATATCTTTAATAATGGATGAATATGTTCTTCTCTTTGGTTCTAGATATGGCAAGACTAGATAGAAGACAAGGACAACTACAACATTTGACAGGCGTTGGACAAGAGCTAATGACAGAAAGGGGGGATTCCAGTTCCAAATTACTTAGTGGTCAGACAGAAGAACATGATTGGTCTAATAATTCTCCTTGTCAAAGAGGTGAGAAAGGTGAGGTTGGGAATCGTGGCCCCAGAGGCTTTCGGGGGCTGAAAGGAGACAAAGGAGAAAATGGTGAATTGGGTTCAAAAGGTGACCTTGGACTGAAAGGGAATCCTGGAGAGAAAGGACAAAGAGGTCTTATGGGTAGAAAAGGAGCAAAAGGCTTTGCAGGGTCACCAGGATCCCAAGGGCCTCTTGGTCTCAAAGGAGATCCAGGAAAACAAGGAAAAATGGGTTCTTCTGGAATCCAAGGAATGCCCGGTCTTCGAGGCCAAAAAGGAGAGAAAGGGCAAAAGGGGAACTGCAAAGCAGTTGAACCCACTGCATTTTCAGCTGGCCTTCAGAAAAGAAGAAGCTTCCTACTGCCAGGATCTTCAGTGAGATTTGATAAGGTTTTTCTGAATGAAAACGATGGGTTTCATGCAGAATCTGGCAGATTTATAGCCACCACTGGAGGTACCTATTATTTTAGTTATCACCTCAGCATTTCTAGCAAATCACTGAAGGCTGCACTTTTTCATAACGGCCAACAAATCCAGCAAGTGTCTGGTGTAAGACAGTCCCCACATGACATTAGTCAGGTCTGTGGGTCAATGTTGGTTCAACTTTCTGAAGATGATGAAATTTGGCTTCAAATTTTGAATGCCTCTCAAAATAGCCTAGTGGCTGATGGAAGTACTGATTCAGTATTTTCAGGGTTTTTGCTATACCCTGATTAATAAAAGAAAAGAAACATTAATATTAATGGAAATACAATATCCATCACTTAAAGCTGGACACAATGTCAGTTTATTTAAATCAATAGGCTTCATGTCTCCAATTGCATTTATTCCTATTTACGATACTGATGGTATTTTCTCATTTTTCTCTATTGCCCATTTTCAAATGCATTGCTAAAATTGATGGTGCTAGTAGCAAGTTCTTATAATTAACCTAATATTTTTTTTAAAAAAAATAAAGCCTGACTTTGTGGATACCAGGAATAATTTCCTATCTACTTGTCTCCAAACAATACAAAACTAGTTTGTCATTAATTTCCTCTGGGATTTTTTAAAAATTACTTAGTTTAGTTTACATGTCTGGTAGTTCCATACAAGTGCTAATCAGGCTCTTAATACTGCTTTCAAGTTTGTATATGATTGGCCAGTGGATACCACTATTAACTCTAAAATAAAGTTATTGATACTGTACAGTACTGTACTAGATTTCTAGTTCTTGTATGTTAAGGATAAATCTTTTAGTTTTTAATTGGCAATACTTTTATAGGAATTTAATGGACAATAGTTTAATAGCCTGTAGTTTTCTGATTAGTCTGTAATCTCTTTTGCAGATCAAGAAAAGAATCAATTAGTGGTTAGTGATTTAGATCAGAGCAAAAAAACCAAGGTTCAATATCCAGTTTTCCATATTATTCAACCAGGCATCCTCAGTCTTGTTTCCATCTCTTAGCCTACTGTTTGTCACAAAAATGTTGTCAAGGCAGGAATAGCCAACACTCCAGAAGATAGGCTCAAGATACAGAAGGATCTTGACAGACTTGAACATTGGGTGCTATCTAACAAAATGAAATTCAACAGTGAAAAAAGTAAGGTTCTACATTTAGGCAAGAAAAACAAAATGCACAGGTACAGTATATGCGGTACCTTGCTCAATAGTAGTAACTGTGAAAGAATTTTGGAGTCCTGGTGGACAACCATTTAGTCCCTTCCAACTCTGTTATTCTATTGTAACACATATATAATGGATATAATAATAAATTCAAATAAACATGGTATAAATGTGTTCCAATCAATTAAATTTGCTGAATTTAAGATATTGTGCTATAATTTTTACTTGAAAATTCTTATTAAATAATTCTAGTAGACCAGATTAAGCATGAAGTAATGGTGAGTATGAAGAGAGATAGGGTGACAAGTCTGTCAGTTTATGGTGTATTAATCAGGTCCACTTTTCCTTGCTACAATACATGAAGAATGATGAGGAAATGGGAAGAGTGCAGAGAAGAACAAAAAAATATAATGAGGGGCTTAAAGGCTTAATCCTAAAAAGATCAGTTAACTGTTAAAAGAACTATACATATTTAGCCTAAAAAAGAGAAGGTGAAGAGGATGATAGTCTTTGAATAGCTGAACAGCAGTCACGGAGGTGTAGATTATTCTCCACAATTCCTAAAAGTAGGACAAGAACCCATACTGGGTAGATGTTTTACAGAGAAACTATTTGTCTGAGGTGGTCTGAAGACTCATTTTCTAGGTGGGGGATTGGAGTAGAAGTCCCTTCAAACCCCATGGTTCTGCAAAAGAAGGCCATTCAGAAAACAAACAAACCCCACCGTATGGTCTTATCTCTTTCTGCCTTCAAAACAAAAGCTTCCTTAAATAAGATTGTAGACTTTAAATAAGATTGTAAATTTTTAGGGAACCCCCTAAATGTATCGTGCTTTGATTTATTGTGATTTTTCTTTGAATGATAAAAGTCACACACAAAGGATTTCTACAGATTGGGTGAAACCTGACTCAAAAAGAGTAACTGTTAGAGGGACCTTGGAGTCCTAATGGATGATCACTTAAATATGAGCCAGCAGTTTTGCAGCAGCAGCCAAAAAAGCTAATATAATCCTTGGTTGTATAAAACAGAGGCATAGAATAAAAATCACGTAAAGTATCAGTACCGCTTTATAAAACCTTAGTAGGACCACACCAGGGATGAGTTCTACTTACCTTTACTACTGGTTCATAACGGAGCCACGCGCAATGGGGCCGCACATGAGCAGAAGCTTCCTGATGACATCGGGGTTGATGGGCAGAGCCTCCTGCTGGTTTTACTACTGGTTCTTGAGAACCGGTCCGAACCAGGGGCAACCCACCACTGGACCACACCTGAAATACTGCATACCAATGTGGTTTTGGTAACCACATTACAAAAAAGATGTTGAGACATGGAAAGATGATTAAGGGCCTCAAGACAAAAACATATGAAGAATGGATGCAGGAATTGGGTATGGCCATTCTAGAGAAAAGAAGGACTAGGGGTGACATGATAGCAGTATTCCAGTATCTGAGAGATTTCCACAAAGAGGAGGGGGTCAACTTATTTTCCAAAGCATCAGATGACAGGACAAGAAACAGTGGATGGAAGCTAATCAAGGAGAGAAGCATCATGAAAGTAAGGAGAAACTTCCTAACAGTGAGAACAATTAACCAGTGGGAACAACTTGCCTTCAAGCATCACAACCAATTTCATTTTTTAAAGGGAAACTGTCCCTATTATACTTCTATGGCCAAACTTTTATCAACGTTAATATGGTTAATATGATACTGGCATTTTTTTCTGTAGTTCCAGTCATTGGAAGAATGGGCACTAATGGCTGTAGTTTTGGTATAGTGTGGGTGGTAGGGTTGGGAAAGGGTTGTGTGCCCACTGCTTATATAAACCAAGGAAGGTTTTAATGCAAGTGATGTCAAAGCTGGTTCGAAATGGACTAAATGGATTAAATTCGGTTTCCTGATCATGTTAGCTATATGCTTTCTCTAGTACAGTTACTGTAGGTCACAGCAGATGCTGAATGAGGATTTGCTTCTGCCCAGGAGCTAGAAGACACAGTGAAGGAAAATCAAAGTCTCACAATGGCATAATCAGCTCCATTATTGCTTTGATTTGAAATAAATTGCAAAAATGGCAATTCAGCCCTCAAAACAATACAGTGTCATGGTGATGGGTAAACCTGGAACTGATTCAGGAAAAGAGCAACGTTTGTACTGAAGGCCTACGTATGAATAAATATGTGTTTGCTGATAAGAGAAAATAAATAAAGTATATTTCTAATTATATCATTCTAATTCTATTCTTATTCATTATTCGTTCTTATTCATTATTCATTTCTACTCATTATTAAGAATTCTATTCTTACTCTATTTTTATCAAGTGTAAGTGAAGAAAAATAATGAAAATTCTTTAGCCTGAATAGTGGCTCTAGCAAATATGCTGAAGTAGGTGACCTTTAAAACTGCACACAGGCCAAAACACAAATTCAGAGAAGTAGGGCAGCAAAAATTAGAATAAGATCAAGATGACATCAAAACAGTTGGGTCATATCACATAGGGACGAAGTTTTTGATTGTTTTCCATCCGATAGTGTGAAAACAGATAGCCACAAAGCTATGAGAAACCGTATGGTACAGAGGTGGGTTTCAGCAGGTTCTGAGCAGTTCTGGAGAACTGGTAGCGGAAATTTTGAGTAGTTCAGAGAACTGGTAGTAAAAATTTTGACTGGCCCCACCCCCATCTATTCTCTGCCTCCCAAATCCAGCTGATTGGGAGGAAATGGGGATTTTGCAGTAACCTTCCCCTAGATTGGGGAGGGAATGGAGATTTTACAGTATCCTTCCCCTGGAGTGGGGTGGGAATGGATATTTTACAGTATCCTTCCCCTGCAATGCCCACCAAGCCACGCCCACCAAGCCATGCCACGCCCACCAAGCCACACCCATAGAACCCGTAGTAAAAATTTTTGAAACCCACCACTGGTATGGTACAGTGATTGGAGAACTGTGTTATGATAATATAGGTGTAGGTTTGACAACCAACAATTCCTGCCTTTCAGTTTAATTGAAACAAATATATCCCTAAAAATATTATATAATGGGAACAAAGGGATCACATACCTATCCCTAAGCTCTGCTGAGGAAATATAGAATAAATATATTAAAATGAATTGTAGCAATTTATGGCAATGTATATAAAATGTTTAGAATTTCCCAAAATTATGCCCTTTCACGCTCTAGGTGAGTAATGGATAATATATTTGAATGTTGTCCACATTCAGTAAATAAAAATTATGAAAATCTAAATAATGGGCCAAAATAAGTCTCACCTCAACTTTTTTTCTGTAGATTTCTCTGTAGATTGTCTACTTATGCATATCTCAAATATGGACGAAATGCATATCTGCAAAAAAAAAATGCACACCTAATTTATAACTATACAGATAAATTTATGTCCTGCACTTCATGTAAAATAGTGGCATTCCAACTGCCTGCAGAGAGCAGTGTTTATTAAAAATACAATTAATCAAATATAACATTTAAAAACACAAAATAGTGTTAATTGTATATATACATTTTGTGTCTATTTGAAAGAAGGTTTTTTAAAAACAGTAATTAGCATTTAAAATAGGTGTTGGAAGAAATATCCATCTGGTTCAGTTCCAAGTGGAGAGAAAGACACTGGAAACATGGAGGCTGATTGGAAATATGGTTTAATGGTGAAGCAGAACCACCAAGCACGTGTGATTCTGGGTAGCTGACTACATGGAGTGGAGAGTAAGGGTTATTTATACCCTCTCTTGGCACTTGCCTTGAGCTTCTTGTTCCTGTGCAAGAAATGTATTCTATTGGCTGTAGTCAGACTTCCATGGGGCCATCCAGGAGTCATAACTGACCTTGTAGGTTTCCTAAGTCAAGCTTGGCTGAAGCTTGCTGGGTGATGCAATGTCCCTAGGTGATTCTGTAATGCAGTGAGCCCTGCTGCTAGATAATCCTATAATGTCCTGGAAGGTCATGTCTTAATACAATCACCCTGGAGCTGAAGGGCTTTTGTTTTGGAGATAGACTGGCCCAGTCCTTCTCAATGGGCACCAGATATCTGCTGGGGGCAGGGAGCTGAAACACTGAGTTTCTGTCTCCCTTAAGATTTCTATTTCTTTTAGGGGAAATATAATATTCTGCCTTTTAAAAATATTTCCTAAAATATTTCATTCTTCTAGGAGAGGGGTGGGTGCTAACTTTCTACATAGCGAACCATTTTAGTTTTCCTAACTGACTAATAATTGAGGTAGACTGTCTACTTCCTAGCCATGGATATTTACAGTAAATTGTCTTGCCTGTGATTGGGGAGGAAGTACTGCTATTTGAAATAGTTATCACACTAGTAACTTGTTTTCTGATGATTTTCTCCATGTTCTTCTTAAAAATGTCTAAGTTAGTGGCCATCACCACATTTGATGGCAATAAATTCCATTTGATGTATTTTTGCTGGTTGTTTTGGTTACATTTTTCAGGTTTAAAAAGATTATTGCATTTTATGTGACAAAACATAAAGTGAATGCATGCATGAATAAATTAATGAAGTTGAGATGACCCAATTCCTATGAATTAGGAATTACCTGCATTATGTCCTTAAGCTGAATAAGTATTATTTATTTATTTTATTTGTCAAGAACGTATTTGGTAATAAGTATAACAATGGATTGGATACATAAAATAGGTACAAATAGAAGAAACATTAGGACAGAGACGGTAGGCATGCTGGTGCTCTTATGCACCCCCCTTATAGACCTCTTAGGAATGGGGTGAGGTCTGTGCACTTCTTCTCTAAGGTAAACAGGAAATGCCTGGATTCATCAACTGTATTATTTAAGGGGAAGAAATAAACAAATGTTACTATACTAAATTCAAGCCAGATAACTGGTCTTATTTATCTTGTGAATGGTGGACAAGTCATTAAATAAGATTTCAAACGATCTTAGCAATAAGTCTTAACATTCATTATACGTTTCTATGTAAAGTTGCCATCTCAAAACTGACAAGTTCCTTCAAGAGATGGTAATTAAGGTAGGCAGTTCATTCCATTCCATTTTATAAAGCTAGTAAGATGGCCTGGTTAAGGTGCTGTAAATCAGATTACATCTCAACATATGGCAGCACCTGGCTGGCATTGTTTGGAATCCGAAGTTAAGCAAAGCCAAACCTAGTTAGTAGTTACGAGGAAATCCAAGGGGCTACGTAAAAATATCCCAGAATAAAGCAATGGAAAATCACTATTGTATTTGCCAATAAAACAATAAGAATGTACTCATGAATTAATCAGGAACTGAATTCAAATTGAAGGGTATTTTACTTTGTAAAATTACAGACATTACAGACATCCATATTCATGCAGTCACTCATTCTTGGAAGTTCACTTAGTCATTTCTTTCTCATCAAACTTATGTCATAGTGTTGTCATACAGATAAGCTTGTGAAGAAAGATGCTATAGAACACATGAAGGTTCTTAAGGAAAAGTCATATATAAAACTAACATTTTTTTAAAAGAATCACATCACAGTTGCTTAATTGAAATCCACTCATCTCTCAAGTACCTGACTGAAGAAACCTATCACATAACTCAGATCTGTGAAGAGCACTGAATTTACATTTTCTCCAATTTCAGTATCACCCTGTTGACTTTCTGAAAAAGTCACCAATCCCAGTTCTTCTTTGTTTTCTACATTCTCTCATTGGCCATTATTAAAGTAATAAAAGAAACAAAATAACCCACTACCCACTGAAGATTAAGACTGGATACTGCAATGTGCTCTACAGAGTGACTACTCCTGATAAGAATATTCTTAAGGTAGGAGATAATGAACTTTCTTTCTTTCTTTTTTTTAATGATGTCTGTATTTCAAAAAATATTGGGTCTTCTGATGTTGCTGTCAGTTGAAGCCAATTCACCAAAACAATTATACAAAAAGCATTTGAATGACTGCAAAAAGATAACCCACTTTTTCTGGAAAAATTCAAGATGGAAGTTGTCAGAGAGAAGTTAAAAATAAACAAACAACAACCCTGATAATTTTCTGTTGAAGACAAATGCAACAATGGAGTTATCCAATCCCCTTTAATATCCATATTAAACCAGAATGAAAAAGAAGACACTGAAACTAAACAAATATATATGGGGAATATAATAACAATTAGGCATTTTAACAAAAGGCATTTATGAAGTATAGATGCTTAATATTTTATTTAGAATATTTTTGGCCATTTTGTTCACTAAACACTTCAAATGCAATGCAGAAAAAGTAACATGATATTCTATGCAGAATAAATCAAGGGGCTGAGGAAAATAAATATGAGATGAAAAAATAGAAAACGGATCACTCCAGGTATCAATGAGTTGGAAGATAGGAAGCTGTTTATATCACCACCAGACATCTAACCTGCTATTCTTTGCATTAATTTGTAGTAGTTAAATATATAAAAAAGAGACCTTCCAGGTCCTACTTGGGCATGCAAAGGAGATGTCACTAAGGAAAAGAAGCAAAGGGAATTAGCAGAAAGCAAGAATAATTTGTTCAATCTGAATGGGATGCATTCATTACAATTATATATCATTAAATTGAGCAGCTCTTCAATATGAAATCTAAGACTGAAGTCCAGAATTTAGTTCCAGATATATAGATCCAGTCACACTTTTCTTTAAGATATGTTCACCCCCTTGAATTATTTGTAAAAATAATAAGGGAGGGATATAAACAAACAAAATAAATAGTCTGCCTACTTGGTTTTAAATTAAAACGTGGTTAGAATCCCATATGATTTTGAAATGTTCCAATACCTATTTTTAGATGATAAAATAGTCATTTCTGTTTGTTATGGAGTTCCCATGTCTAGTAAGAGATGTACATACTAACTATCTGTAGATATTCATCTGGACAGATCTATTGCTACAATTATTCACCTCTAAGCTTATGATATTATCCCATTCGTATCAGAAAGTACATGTGTTGGACCACCTTTGATAAAGGACATTCCAATATCTCTGGCTTGAAAGAGCTTACAGGCTAGTATTTGGACTCAGCATAAGATAGCTTCATATTTATAAAATTTTGGATGGAAGCATTAAGGATTAAAATTTATTAAAGACCACAAAATGCTGGAAACTCAGGTAGATTCTGCAATTCTACAAAATCCAGGTAGAATCTGTAATTCTTCAGAATGGAGTTTTAAAGTAAAAGAATGTTGGTTTGAGAGTTATAGAGAAATTGTCCCGGTATTGACATTCCCAAAAATTCTAAATGGCTAGTTTTTGACAGAGATTGTGGGAGTTGTTGCCCAATGCATCAGGAAGGTATCTTTTCTAGGACTGGCACCATTGAATAAAGGATTAAATATAAATATTAAGTATACATATTGGTATATAAAACAATCTATTTCATAAAGAAAATCAATGAAACAAATTGTAGATCTTCTCTGGAAAAGCTGTTAATTATGAATAGAGGACGGTATCCTGTACCCCATCAGGCTGCTGATTATCTAATTACAAATTCTAACTTTGACTGGCAATGGCTTTCCAAGCAAGTTCCTGTTTGTTGAATGAGCATTATTACTGAAAGCCTATGCATGTGTGTGGGAGCTGTGGGAATTGCACCAATGTCCTCATTCAGCTAATAGTATAGACGTGTGCATGATTAAGAGCAATTTGTGTTTTTAATCGTAAACACATATTGATCTTATTTATTTATTAATTTATTAATTCAATTTATATACCGCCCTTCTCCAACAAGGACTCAGGGTGGTGAACAGCCAAAGTAAAAAAAAAACCCTACAAAAGTTAAAACCCAATTAAAAATATTAAACAATTTGGCCCATAAAATTTAAAATACCCCCAAT